>APFE030194528.1:172309-196015 GCA_000404065.3 Pinus taeda | reverse complement strand
TGAAGGCTCACTTGGCCAACTTGGTTGGGTGTTGGTTGAGGGATCTAATGGAATTCCTTTAGTTGGGTTTTTCCTTGAAGTTGGCGTTTTCCCAACGTAAACATTGTGTTAATGTTTGCACGTTATGATTGTTGTTGGTTTCTTTTAATGTTTTGACTCTCTAATAATAATATCTCTCCAGTAAATTTACTTTATTTTTAACAACCATGTCCCATGTCAAACACTTGTATTTTTGTGTCCTCTATGTCCCATGTCATCGTGTTAGGTTACTTAGCAATTAATCCTTATATGTGTGTCAGGTCCTCAAAAAATGTCTTTTCTGGTCCCCAACTAAAACATAGGCGATGTGATGGAAAATTATGAAATGGGAAGGGAAAAACTACATGAAATGGCTTTCAAAGTCTAGTAATGATGCAAAGAACTTACATTTATGATCATCTATGTTAAGAACATAACATATCATAAATAATAATAATAATAATAATAATTAATAATTATGAAAGAAGATCTTTGTTAGTTAGAACATGACTATCCATAGAAAGGCATCCCGCCTAGTATTTATATAGAACCCTCATTTTTAATCGAACCATATCCATTTTCTCATACATTTATTCAATATATTATATTTTATCTTCAATATATTACTTTATATTCCAAGTCTTTCATCAACCAACTTTGATTGTCACATTTGGTTTCAGAGCTTCGTTTTTTATCCAACCTTTGGCTACACACTTATTAGAGCTTCGTTATATGATCCCAACCATTAGCCATATTTATTTCAAATATGGCATTTTGCTACACAAGAACTTTAGAGTTTCCTGCATCTGATCTTTGACCACTAGATGTTATTGGCCATTAAAATTTCAAAAATTTAAGAAATTAAGAAATCAAAATAAAAAAATCATTATGCAAATCCATTAAATTTGATCATATAATTGTCGAACCATTGCCATGTTCATACAAGCCAACGGCCATTGCATCCACTCCTTGTTGTTTTCACCATTTTCCCTACGCCATTCCACCGTAGCACTATACAATCCCGTCATCGTTGTAGAAACGTGCCATCTATCCGTACAATTCGCACACCATTACTGTAACAGTCATTTACAATGTAGCTTCCATACAAGTCAAATAAAGTCCGCAATCAAAATTGTACTTGTCAGCGACTTCTACTATTGTGCCACCACCATTAATTTTGCAGTTACCATCAGTTGCGTTTGTACCATCCAACATGGTTTCATACAAAATCCGTATCATCCAATCTTTTCATAATAACATCGTTTCCTTTATATATCTATATATAACATTTCTAAGTGGAAATTAAAAGAACTCTTATTAAGTACAAATTGAAAGGGGCTTTAATATAAATAAAAAAATTTCTAAAAATATTTATAAAGTGCAAGAGTATTTGAGTCATATTTTTTAATCAATCTATATATATATATATATATATAACCCCAAGGGTTAGCTTAGTTGGTTGAGTTCCCTGTTGGAATTTCTAAGCCTAACCAGTTAGAAACCCTTCATGTACTTTACTGATTTATTCCTACCTACTTGTTCTGTTAATTAACAAGTTATTTACCATGTAAATACTGGAAATAAATACAAGTACATGCTGAACACATTACAGATCATCAACTAAAGGAAACAAAACAAGCACACAAGTGACACCGTTGTTTTTGGACCAATGTCCCCAGAAAAACCCAATGCGGGAAAATTAGTGTAGCTATCTGAGGGTTTGCATTATTAAGCAGTTTCAAAATACAATCTGGGTGCCAAAACAGGCTCACCCAACAGAGAATAATCTCGACAGTAGTACCTCTCCTTCGGAGACAAATATTCCGGCTGAAACCACAGATAATCACTCCGGCAGCTTCACAGCTCCAATCTGCCCCACAAAACCCCAACGTCAGCCTCTAGGGGCAACGTCAGCCCTTTCTGACCTAGCGTTTGCCCAGCATCACTCTGGCTTGGCCTGCGTCAACCTCTGGAGGCATTGCGTCAACCCTCTGGCCCTCTGCGTCACCCACGCTAACCCTCTAAAGCACTGCGCAGCTCCTAATTGCCTCTGTGTGAGCCCTGGCTAGCTGCGTGAAGCCTTGGTTGGTTCTGCATCCCTCACTCTCGGCTACTGCATTGATCCTCCTAGCGCTATCTCTACCTCTCTGCTTAGGTATTCATGGCCCCTCAGCTGCAACTCTGATCACTCTCTCGACTTCCTCAGCAAACCTAGCCCCAGAAAGTCGAAATCTTGATCAACTCAGTGTGTTCTCCAAGTGACCCTCAAGCCTCCTCTTATACTTTTCTCGTTGACAAATCAACAGCCGACATTAAGTCCCTAATAAACGGCTAAGATTAGATCTGGCTTGATCAATGACTTTTGGACCATTCTAACACAGTTTTATATTAATTCACATTAATATCTTATTTTCCCTAAGTTTAGACTTAGGGACTCCATTAAAAATATTAATTATTTTAATATCTCCCAAACTATTTAGAATCTGCCCAAACCCTTTCTAGGTATTGGAGATCTCATGTGTCTTAGCCTCTCCACCAATTTTCGTGGCTAGAGCACATCTGATGCTACCCCAAATCAACATTCCCGTCATTAAAGTACATTGTCAATGGGAGGTCACGAGGTCAATTCTCCTTAACACAATTGGGATTAGGCTCTGCTAATGAGCCAGTGAGAAGTGATCCATTCAAGAGGATTTGCCTAGATAGTCATTGTGGATGTAGTGGCCACCAATCTCTGGTGTCTGTGAACCACATTGAAACTATATATATTATATATAATATATATGGAATGAGAATAGAATATGAAGGTTTAGTTATTTTTTAATAAAGAGAAGGATTTAGTAAAGTATTATTATTATTATATTTTAGTGATATTCTCAAATCTGTACACAATAATAATAAAAGAGGTGAGTTGGAGAATAAGTGAAACTGTGAAATATCGATTCCATACATAAGTCAACATTTTGGACTAAATGTTTGTTTTGTGAAATGGAGTTTAAGTTTCTATCAACTCTCAAAAATTACAAACTTTGTTGTCCAATATGTGGCAAATTATTTATTATGGAAGAATGTCAAGGTAACACACATAGAAATACAAATATTAGAGGACAAACTTGCAAAACTTCAACAAAACAAGAAGGTATCAGAAAAGAAATATAAATATCTTGAAGATATGTTTTACAAGGATTCAACAAAAAAAAAACAAGGAAATTTTTCACCTAAGGGCCCATAATCAAAAATTACTTGTGCGAATCAAGAAAACAAGGGATATGAACCAGCATAATAAAAATTTAAAACAAGGAAAAGAAGATCTAGAAAATGAATTTGAAAAGAATCTAATGAAGAAGGAAGAGGAAAAACCAGCCTTGAAAAACCCTAATCAAAGGTTATTAGAACAAACTAGAGGTTTAAAAATGAGAATAAACACACCGAGAATAAAGTGAACAATGCACAAAGTGAAGAACTTTCACATATAAATAATCATTATCAAAATCTATTTAAACAAATTAAGATGCTTAAGAATGATAAACAAGTATTGGAAAACAAAAGAGAACAACTTAACCAAATGGAAGCATCGAAGTCTTCAAATAAAAAGGTCCAACTTGTGGAAAAGGGAACAAATACAAACCCCATTAATCTGATAGCTAGAAAGATGTCAATCCAATTGAAGTCAAAACATGCTCAAGGGTTGTTGTATAGACGATTGAAATTCCAAGTGAAAGTCCAACAATCAACCAAGCAACATTAGTATGTGAAGGGAATCATATTCTTGAAGTAAATCAAGAAATCGCCACAAGCATGACAAGGGAAAATCAAGTCCGCCCGATCGGGCTGGATGACATGGCATGGAGTAACATGACGTCCTGGCGGCGCACGATCGAAGGAGTAATGAAGATCGAACGAGGTAGGAATATTGCAGGCAGGTGGAGCGGTTGGCAGGGAGAACAGGCCGATCAGGGGCTCAGTAATGCAGGTGATCCGAGCAGCGGATGGGACGGTAGGACGGCGAGCAGGCAACACCATTATGTGATGGGCCGTGAGAGCAGATACAGCCATCACCTCGGTAATGATTCAACCAGGATGCGAGTTGTTAAAACCGGGAGTAAGAGAGGGATATCTGTCTGCGAGGATTGCCAAACTTCTGTCTGCTGCAACCTGGTGAGCTGGGGGGCTGGGTTAATTCGAGGAGAGGACGACTTAATAGCGGTAGACTGCTACCTGGTGTGCTGGTGGGTTGGGTTTGCTACCGTGAGGAAGACGCGCGGCGGAATTCGCAGCGGAAGCAGGACAATGGAAGGAGAAGGCAGCGGAAGCGGGAGGAGGTGGCTGCGAAGCGGGGGGCAGGAGGTCCACCATAAAATTCCGGCGGACTTGAAGGGTAAGCGGAAGGTACATGCAGAGGGGAAACCGCGCGTACAGTTTGTGGAGATTTCTGAAGAGGATAATGAGGAGCAGCAGGACATCCAGGGGGAGGAGGTCTGGAGGAATCGCTGGAAACGCCTGCCGGGAGAGGATAGCGAGGATACTGAGACTGCGAGGGACCGTGCCGGTGGCAAGAATGGAGGAGGCCTGCGAGGCAGAGGGAGAAGGGGTCGCGGCTGAAGGGGCCGAGGAGGCCGTCAACGAAGGGATGTGGCGGAGGGAAGAAGCCGGAGGGGACATCAGTGCAGCCCTCTCCAGGAGCAGGAGGATGAACCAGCGGCGGGCGACGACTCCAGGCGGACCAGACAGACCATCAGCGACAGGATTCGAACTGCGGAGAAGGAATACAGAGAAAATTCAAATCCAAAAGTCAGGAAAATAATGGAGTATTGGGAAGAGGACGCTATACAGGCGCAGTCAGAAGAGGAAATGGAAGATTGGGCTACCATTATGCCTGACCCTGGCCATACCAGGGGCAGAATGACCCTATATAAACAATCCCTCCATCTATATTGGGTCATGAAGCGTCTTATGGCAAAAGCCCTAGAGCAGGTTGCCATGGAGATGGCAGAAATGGTCCAAAGCCTCCCCAACGTCAAAAAGGAGCTGAAGGACATTGTTATCACCATGCTCTTGCAGGAAAAAAGATTGGAGGGTCTGCAGAACCAGCCCGTGGCCAGTGGAGTTTTGGTAAAGCAGGAGAAAGGCCAGCAGGCTGAACCAGACAAGTAGCGCGCACCGGCATGTTCCTGGTTTTTCTGGAAACTCTTGGTTTTTGCTTTAGTTTGCCATGCGATATATCGTTGTTTTTATATGTAGGAAGAACTTAATAGTTTATAGTATGGCTACAGCTATAGAAACCGATATGGAAAACTGGTTTGAAACAGTGGTAAACACTCAATTTTGTTTTAATCTGCCTTTTCTGGATGGTCAAGAGTCTCGGTTTCCCTTCGGGGCGGGATGAGACCATGATGTAACTGCTGTATATATTTTGTTAATAGTAATGGACATACTCAATTTACAAAAAAAAAAGATAAGGGAAAATCAAGTCACAAGAACTTCTTATCGACATTTAAATCATAAGAGCAGACATCTCAACCATTCAGCATATTAATATCACCTAAGACAAAAGCGACTTACGTTCCGAAAAATATTGATGCTAGTACAATTAAGTTTTATGAAAATAATTCATCTCGAGTATTGGGTAAGTGCAATATTCCATAGGGATCGAATTGGGATTGTTAGATCATTTTTCAATTTGACAATTTTGCTCGACACTCACAAATTCATATTGTCTTGTATCATCAAAGATGACAATGCCAAGAATTGTGAAAGATACAAAGACATTACGAGACAAAAAAACATATCAAGCCTTTTCATCAATATGCTTTGAAGACAAAGCATTTCTAAAGGGGAAGGCAATGTTATGAACAAAAAGAGATAAATAATAATAATAATAATAATTAATAATTATGAAAGAACATGTCAATTAGTTGGGACATGACTATGCATGAAAGGGCATTTCACCTAGTATTTATACAGGACATTTATTTGTAACCGAACCATATCAATTCTCTCATACATTTATTCAATATATTATATTTTATTCTTGATCGATTACTTTATATTCCAAGTCTTGGTTATTTAATTCATGAGGCAAGTTTGGTTGTCACAATCTAGCTTCCAAGAGCTAGGCATTCTATAAATAGAAGCTTTTAAAGAGGAAGCTTAGCATTGAGCTACCTCAAGCTCATCCGAAAATGACAACACTTCTAAAAGTAAACCATGGTTCCCATGGTATGACGACGCAAAGAATAAAAGTATAACATTATGAAGTGTCATCAATATTGTTAGAGTTTACCACTTTCATAGCAAGATCAAAGAACTTATAGAATCACACCTAAACAAATAAGCAATGCATGGGATATCAAGATAAAGCATATTGTAACCAAAATGTACCACCAACAAGTGCATCTAAAATTTGAGAGGTGAGAGTAAAGCATCTAATACCACAATAATCATGTGTCTGATGAAAAGATGGAAAAATGAAGAACAATTGCTTGAATCTAGAGAATCTGAGCGGGGAAAATAGCCAAATCAGCATCAGACAACTTTGTGGGGGTGCCTTTAATGTACTTACGCATTGGGCACTAATAGAGAACATAAACTTCGCTAAGAGTTAGAGATAATTACTAACCCATTCATGTGATTCCATCTTTCAACTTGGTAAGAAAAGGTGCTTTGGAAGTGATTTTTTATCCCCCAAAGTGCTTTGTATATTAAATCAATTCTCTAGGGGAGGGGAGTGAGAGTTGGGAGATGACTTGGGGTGGGCATTGGGGGATGACTTGTAATATACATAAGTGCATTACCTAATTGATATGAATTATCATCGTCATTGATTAAGTTCCGTAAAGATAAGATCCATTCATCATGACTCACCTCTTTAACATTATATAAAGAGGTCTCTTTGTTCAATTGTATTCGTCGATCATTCAATATTTATTAAACATATTTTGGTATTTATACTTATGGGATTATCCTTTTTCTAATGACTCCGTGAAACAATTTATTGCTCTATTACACCCTAACCCTAAAAATAGACTTCCTAACTTTATAAATGCACCCTATTAGACCTCCCTTAAGCACACCACTACTAATACTCGAGAGAACTTGTCATTGGAGTGTTATTATTGCTATCAAGTGTTCTTGGTCTTATTGCTTGAGGATTTGAGGGTATGTAGTTGATTGGCGCACTATTGGTGTAAAAATAGATGGAACTTGGTGTTGTGGTTGATGGATGTTTGCTAAGGGTTTGCGATGTTTGATTCTGTTAAATTTGGCAACTAGGGCCCAACTCCACCTTGGACAGCTCATAGGATGGTGATGATATTTTTGTTGGATTCCTCTTTCCGAGAGGTGTAGGATTGATCCAATGATCATCTCATTCTGACATGTATAAATGGAATTATGAATTTATTTCTTCTATGGGCAAATTGTCAAGGTCGGCCAGCGACCTAATGTAGGCTCAGAAGCCCAAAAGTCACATCTCTTCACCCTCAACGTTGCATATAAATAGAAGGAGCATCTACCTCATTTGGACATTTTATCATCTCACACATATCTCTCTCTCTCCTCATCTGATTGGGTCATACAAACTTCAAGCAGCCTTCTTCTCCCCCACACGTGCGAAAGTTTTACTAGGGTTTTCTGATTTGTGCGTTGACCAAGTTGCAGCAGGTTTGACCAGCGTTGACTGGGCAGCGTTGACTGTGATTTTTGTGGGAATATTTCTGTTTGGGCAGGTCAAATTATTTGGCACAGAAACCGAGATTTTTTGTGTTGTTTGACCAGCGTTGACCACAGCAAGTTTGACGGCAAGTTTGACTGTGCATTGACCAAGTTTGACCAATTTCTTCAGGACTGTTCTGGGCTGATTTGGACTGTCTTTGGAGGCCGATTTGACTGGGTTTGACCAAGCTGATTTGGAGGAGTAATTCTGTTGATTTGACAAACGTTGACTTTCTGGTTAGGGTATCCTGTTCGCTGCAGTTTGACTGGATAGATTTGATTGTGTTTGGGCAAGTGAGTTTTGTATATTGCATTGTCTCTCTCTGTTGAACTTTTGAAGAATAATAAGAAGACTTGATCAAAGGGTTTCCCCACATTGGGGTTTTTCCCTAGCATCTGCCAAATATTGCATCCTCTTGTCTTGGCTTGCCTTCTGCTTTTATTTATGTTCTATCTGCATTTACTATCATGTTAATGTGACTGCTAATCTAGAAATTGGGATTGGGCTAATAAGAAAAATTGAAGTAAATTGATCTTAAGCATAGAACATACCATTGTTATCTAAAATTAACAGATTCTTCATTCTCAAATCTTATCTCAACAACTTTTTTCATTTTCATCACTCAACCACAATTCCAAGTATCAATTCCATCCAATGACATTCGTTGTTTAGAGTTCCCTTATTTCCTAACTATGTTACATGATCTCCTTGCAAATATTTTTGAGTATATGGAACTCTAATTTGTAAAGAGGTTATGAACATCAAATGTAATAATATGATATTAATTTTGCAATTTACATGGCATCATTATTCTTTGTTTACGCTGCACAGTTTTACATCATATGAGACTAGATAGTAGTGATGATGACCTATGACGATAACTCGCTTTTTCCTTCTTATTGAAGAATGGTAATCAATGTTTTAAAACTCTAACTCCTATTCGGAAAAGGCCGAGGGTCGACTCCGACTCTGACTCCGACTCGGTATCGACTCAGCCGGTTTGATTTTAATGACTCAGTGGTTGTAAAAAACACATTGAATGTTTATTTTTTTATAAAAAACATAATTTTAAAGATTTTCATTCATGTTTCCAAACACAAAGCTTTAGAATATAGAGAGAAGACAACATATGATCAAAGTAGGGTCATGAATATATCCATTATATCAAAATGGCACCCAATGCACTGTCAAATACAAAGTTCATACTTAGCCACCAACACCAGGATTCTTTTCTGCCTCAGCCTAAGGACAATCACTAGACTACAACAACAATAATATCAATTCTTTGCCCCTAATGAAGCCTCAAAACCCTTGATTTAATTCTCGTCAAGCTCCAGAACAATGAGAGGTGAATATGTATTTATTAGTCCATTGCTAGAAAATTTGCCTTTTTAAAAACATTGTATGCCGCAATGCATTGTTTCAGTTTTCTAATTCATGCCACTAGGATAACCATACTTCGACCTTGTAATTTTCAAAACTTTCTCACTGTGATAGATTACTTTAGGGCTATAAATATGCAATAAACAACAACCCAACCTTTGATATGTAGGAGGCAGAACAACTTTTGACAAATGTGCTTCAGGATTTTTGTCAAAGAGCCGAGCAGGCCGAGGTGTTACCGAGCCAGCCGAGTCATTACCGAGTCGGTCGAGTTGTTACTGAGTCGACCGAGTCAATGATTGGCTCGGTAACAACCCGACCAGCGATTCTGTTTTGGCCACTGAGCCGACCCGGCCAACCATTGGCTCGATCTAACTCGGCCGAGTCGGAGTTGACTTGACCGTTTTTTAAAACAATGATGGTAATATAAAGAAATTTATGTCTCGTGGCCTTTTTGCATCTTTGCTTGTACCATTTCTCCATCATATCATTTCTTGACTTTTCTATATATTCGTCGTTGTTGTTTCAGATACGGTGTTTATATCCATTAACATATCCATCTTCGTGCAACTTAGGTTTGGGTATTTCAAACTTGTATGGCATGTTGCATACATGCCCATAAGCTTCATGTTGTCTTGGCCTGCATTAGACATGTCTTCTAAATCTACAATGTAAGGCCCAAAAGAGATGATATGTGGTTTTGTTAGTGGATGGATGCCTGTAAAGATTCATCCTTATTTATGTGTGTATGTAAAACCAAATATATACAAAGGTATTTGCATGGCTGGGTGTTGTATAGATATATATGTATATATGCATGTATGAGTGTATCTTTATAATCATGCTTGTATAAAGTGATTCTTTAAACCATAAAACGCATCCTACTATTGTTTGAAAGGATTAATATGTACTCAAAAATGAATTTATCTTCAATGTTTATAGCAGAAATAGACCAAACCTGGTAATAGCGAACTACATGTTGATGTTGCAAACGTGAAAGTGTAGCAACCTCCCTGAAAATATTAGAAATGTTGAGAAATGGAAATCATTCGCTAGAATAAAAGGTATATGTCCATCGATTTAAAAGTAGCATTATTTACTTTTTAAAACATGACCACTACTGCAAAGGCGTTCATTTATCTGCTATTCATCATTAATGATAAAAGTCATATAAACGAATCATTCTTATGGCATTAAAGCCCAAATTATAAATATCAAAAACCATTTACAATGCATGACAATTGAAAGGTCACATCTGCATTCTAATTAATAGTGCAAAATAATCATCATGCTTGTTATAGTATAAGTCATGGTTAGGAATGCCCGAAGCAAAGCAATATTATACAAACATATAGCATAAGCAGTAAATTTTACGTTTTTATAAAATAAATAATATTGTAAATTAACGTTAAGCATAGCTTGCCATTAAACTTTGCAAATTTTGGCTAATAATGTCAAATACAGTTTATTTGCTATTCGAGGAAAAAAAACCTCAACTTTTCCGGTTAGCAAATTTACTTTTCGAGGTATTTCACAAACATTAGCTAAGAAAGTTTTCCATACTAATGGTGGCACACAAGGCCAATGAACTTATATCTAACTATGACAAAGAAAAGTTGGATTAAGGCAGAGGCTGAATGGGTGATTGTGGCGTGATAAAGTGATACCAATAGTTAGTGGTTGAGGTCATTGGAAGCCCAAAGGATAAAGCCAAACGGCAAGAAGGAGATCAGCTTTGTCTCATGACAAATCTTAAAGAGAGTGAAATTGATCCTTCACAGAAAAAGTTGACTGCTTTCAATTCTACCAAGAGAATGAAGACACAAAGGAGCTTGTCAGGAGGACTAAAAAAAAAGACTGCTGCAAGAGAAACATTGGCACTTGAGTGACTGGATGCTGAAGGCAGATAAATACAACAAAGGTCAAGTGCTCATGGAAATTGTGAATCATCTAGGTAAGAAAATTGCAAACAGAGTGCACGGGGAGCAGTATGCAAAGGGTGAAAACTTTATAGAAGGAAGTAAGCCAAAGAGTGGAAACTCAAAGGATGAAACCCTGAGATGTTGCTAAGGTAATGTGTATGATGTCTACTCACATAATAATAAGAATGAGTGGACCCTATTGGCATAATTTACCATGTGTGCGTGCATAGGCAAAGTATATTTTTGTTCTTCATTTTTGTGGTAAATATCCTTCTACAGAGTAAGTCCATGCATGGAAGGGTGAAGTTGGAACCTATTACCACACAAAATCAATTTCTTCAAAATTCATCTTACTGACCTGGTCTTTGACAGTTCACAAATTCACTACGAGATGAACATGACAAAAGTTCATCATTCGGAGTCAATGGTTCATAGAATCATTAGCAAATATCAACATCCACTAGCGCATGGTCACAAAACTATCATTGATCATGGATTAAGGATTGGACAAGTTAGCAAGTAGAATCAGAGGACATATCAGGCTGATATCAATACAAAAATGGGGGCTTTCAGCATGTAAAGTTCTTCATATTTGCATCTTTCTTGTCGCACTTAGAGCGCGTATGGAAGATCAAAGACATCAAAATGATATGGTCAAAGTTTCAAGATTCACTTTCTTGAAAAAAAAATGGTTTCTTGAACAATCATCTCTCTTGAACTCACACATTTGAAGATCCTTCATGGAAATGTGTCTGTGGTTCGAATTTGAAGAAGATAGGAGAAGGTTTAAATTTTGGTCAAAGGTAGAGGTAGTTGGTTAACCAGCCTATCTTTTAGGGTCTTTTCACATTCCAAGTAATTATATTTTGAATAAGTAGTGTGAAGGGCAATGTGTCAATCGAATTTGGTGGCAATCTGACATTATGAAATTTTGGTCAAAATTAGGGTTTCAAAGATTTTTGGGACTCGGTCTCTAATATTGTACATACCGTAGCAATCATATTTCAAGTCATTCAAAGAATTTTTAAAAACAGTCAAAAATAGGCGTTCTGTACCTTCTAGAAGCTTCTGGAAGTAATAGTTATGACTTTCAAGATATTTTGACCATGTGAGCTTTAATTGATGATCATTTCCAAATAATTTGACCAGTATAAATAATGCTAATCATAATAACGATTAATTAAATAATAATTAATTATTGAAGAGACATGTCCCAAAGGACATGATTATTCATGAAGGGGCACCTTGCCTAGTGTATAAGCAGGGCCCTCAGTTATAACCAGCTATATATTCTATCATTCAATTATATTCGTCATTCATATATTTATACAATATATTCTTTATTCCTAAAATGGATTCTTTTACTGGACTATTTGATGTACATATATGAACCATGTTTGTTACATTGATATTAGAGTTATTCCACACTATGGCCACTCAACTGTTGCACAGAGCCAGTCTGATCTGGCCTTTGGCCATCAACCCTCCGTCAAGTTCGTTGCTGTTGCAATTAAGGTCTTTAGCCACACATAGTTTCCTTGGAGGTTCTCCATTCTTGTCTACACTTAAGCTTGTGACCATTTAAAAAGAAAAATAGAAAAGAAAAAAAACATAAATATATAAAAAAAAATAATAAATAATATAATAATATATAAATAAATAAAAACAGAAATCAAGTTAAAAAATTTATAATAAAAAAAAAGGAGAGTATATATATTTAAAAAATAATATATTAGAAAAATAGAAAAAGAAATAAAATAATAATAATAAATTATTAAAAAAAGTCGAAAAAAAGTTAAATAAAAAACAATATAAAAAAAAGAAAAAAAGAAAAAAAAAACAAATTAAAAAATATATATTAAAAAAAAAACAAAAAACACAAAAAAGTGCAGTTGTCGACGATCGTAGTTTGTAGCAGCAGTCGCGCGACCATTGCCATCTACTGTCGCCACCCCCAACATGCAGTAGCCACCACTCGTGCAAACACAACAACACATCGATAATGTCGTATGATTTTCCCAATAAACACACCATTACAAACGCCAAACATCAAATTCGTTGGAGAAATTGTGGACTTGGCCACCTACACTATCAAACTAACTCTTATCATTAATCAATTGGGCCCTTGTATAATTTCATTTTGCAACCATGTGAATGAATGATATTTTAATGTCCACAAGACTAAAAATAGTCTATGGGACCACTAGCCTCCTTGCTTTTCGCTTTTTCCAATTCAAACATTGATCTGTATATTTGTGAAGGTTGCAATTGTGTTTACTTCGATGTTTATATAATTAAATAACTTGTTAAAGTAAAGAACAAGTAGGAGATAGTGAACTAGACATTGCAACAGGAGTTTCTGATGTATTAGATTCAGAAATTTTCACATTAACTTAATTAACAAGTCAAACGACACAAACTGAAAAAATGTGACTTGTGGGAAACGTCACAAAAACTATATGGACAGTTTATACAGGGTTCTCGAACGGAATTACCAAGAAAAATATAGTAACTAGTGGAACAGTGGTGTGACAATATAGAATGGATACAAAATAGGATGAAACAGGGCAGTCGTTGGACAAGTGCCAATGGAACTTTTAGCAAGGGGTCGCTGAGGTGAGAAATGGGAAATCGAACAGTGGCATATTGTGACTGACAACGACGATGATTAGGTTGGCGACAACGGTGAGAGAGGCGGCGACTAAGGGACAATATATGTCCATTGTTGTGTATTGTGGTGTTCTGGTGGCAGGTCAATAGTGTGTTGGCCCAACGAGGATCGACAGCGGTGTGTTCGACAATAGCTTGTCGAACAACGGTAGTTGCAGTTTGACGACGTTCGTGGTTTGTTGGCGGAGGTTCTATGTCTATTTGTGTTGCAGGGTTGCAGTGGCTCCAACTACAGCGGCAGTAAACTGAACGGTGGTGTCAGTTTGATTCGCGACTATGCAAAAGGCAATGAGGTTGGATCAAGCGACAAACAATGGCTGCAGCTACTGATTGAGCAAGGCTAGCGGTGGTGCGGTCGATCGATGGTCATATTTGGACAACGGAAATGAAGGCGACGTGGCTGTTATGTCAAGAATTCGGTGGTCGAAGGTAAGTTATTTTTTTTTATTAGTAATTATTTCAAAAAAAATTGTTTTTCATAATTTTTATTTTGTTTTTAATATACATATATATATATATATAGTTTTTTTTTGGACTTCTTTATTTTTATTTTTTTAATAATTTTAATGACAATTTTTTCAATAATATTTTTTTTGACCTCTTTTTTTAAATATAAATTTTTTTTAATCTCTTTGTTTTATATACTTTATTTCTCTTGTTTTTCTTTTTTCATTCTTATGGCCAAAGGCCTAAATGACAGAACTGGAAAAATGGAGAAACTCCAAGGTTTCGCAGCAAAATGCTTCGATTACGACGACAACAAAGTTGACGAAAATTGATAGCCAAAGGTCGGATTAGATTGCCTCTGTGCAGTGGTCGAGCGAACAAAGGATTGAATAGCTCTGATACCACTATAACAAACAAAGTCTATATACTTGGCAATAATCTTCAGAATACTTAGAAGACAAAGACATCCATTGTAGGACAAGTAATTGTATATTGAATATTATATAAAAGAATTGATGAGATGATTACAATGAGGGTGAGGGTCTGCATATATACCATAAGCAGATACATACCTCTTCACCAACAGTCATGTCCTTAAGGACATACCTCTTCATTAACTAATTACTAGTTAATTAATCATTATTTATTATTATTAATGTTTACATTATTTGTATTATTTTATATGTATTTTATTCATAACATTTTAAAGTTGAAAGGATTAGTAATGTCTTCACTTTTAAAAAGGGGTATTGCTAGGCTAGTTGTCCAGTCCCTTGGGAATCCTTGCCGAATGATGTTGTTGAATATTTCCATGATGTGGGGTGCAAGAGTGTTCATTCCCCACTTTAGATATTATGCTTGAAGTTCAACCAAGTCCTCTGCCTTTCTTGTTTTCAACTTCTTAATTCCAATCTCCACCCTGTTGAAGAAAAGTATAACTAGGTTTGGTATTTGTCAAAGTAATTCTGATCTTTGTACTTGTCAAGAAAAAGAAATATTACTTTGTAAATTATAATGAGTTTCTTGCTCATTCCATAGGTCTAGGAAAGTCAAAGAGTCAAAGAGCTCTTCTTGAGTATTTATGTAATATATATGGCTCAACCAAATGTCTAAGAACAGCCCTCCAAGACCAGCACAATCTTCTTGAAGACAAGCAAGCACAACAATAAAAGGCACAGTCACATCGACCAGCAAACGAATTAAAAGGGAGTCATGTTGCCTCACAAGATGAGACACATCGGTTCATAGGTCCATGTCGGCTTGAATACATGGTCAAATACCTATATATAGGCAGTTGAAGTCACCGCAAAAACACAAATCACAATCTCACAATTCTCTGAGGAAGCTCAGATGAAAACAGAGTTTGCAACCTCGCATGATTTGAAGAAGGATACTCCAGGATGACTACTGTTAGAATACTATCTCGTTACCTCGCAAGAAATCTCAGTCACCTCCTAGGTATATGTTTCGGTGCATTGTTAATACTCCTCGAAGAAAGGAAATGATACAAGTCTCAGCAATGCAGTCACAAATGACTATACTCTCAGCATGAAGGATCTATGTAAAAACTTTGTCTCAGCGTATATATATAATAGACTCAGTCACTATCTTGAGGACTATTATCTCTAAGTCTCAATGCATTCGAAATGAAGAGGACCTTTGTGATATCTATATAATAATGTATCAGCAACGAAGCCCATAGCTATGATCAGTCTCTCAATGAAAGTACAATATTCTCCATGATATTGCAGCAACAATGTATGTCTCCATGGTGCAGTAAAGATGATGATTTCAGCAATATGAAGAAGAGGATTGGTGGTTTGGTCTTGGAGTGGCTCAGCTAGTCAAGGGTCATGGTCTTGGTGTTTGTCAATTGGAATCTCTATAAGAAGAATTTTATGTGGGTTTTCCTCTCCAAGAGGGAGAGGCTTTGGCCCTAGCAGAATGCCAACTTATTGTGTTCTTGTCTCTTTGCTATGGTAGCTATTTAATGATTAAAAGAAGATAAACTAATATTAACAAGCTAAGCATTAATAGTTATAATGTGAAGAAGAATCCCATTAACCTCATGCCCTAGATTTTCTTCAACACACCCCCTGTAACGTGAAAACATTTGTAGTTGTGTTAATCCTAGGGGGAGGCTCAACCTCTGATTCTTTCTCATAGAGTTGTCTTGCATAGTCAAACCATTCATTGGTTGTAATATTATTTTCAGTTTGCTTCTCCCTTGGTTGAAGCTCCTGCCAAAAAGGCTTTGGGTTATTCTTGCCTAGATATATTAACTCTTCTCACCTTGTTTGCATGAACTCATCTTTTTTCCTTTTTAAAATCTGCTTATATAATTTTACATTCATCTTCTCCTTGCCTACATTTTCAAGGTTCTACTTGCCAGTTTGCATTCCTCATCAAATCAAGCATTTACAGGAAAACAATTTGATTTTGATTTCCTATTTTTTGCTCTTTTGCACTTCTCAAGTGCACCTTGACTTATATTTGTTAACTCATGATTGTTGAGGCTTTGGGAACCAGCTTTCTCCTTTTGAATTGATCTCCCTAGCATTGACTTGAAGATAGTACAATTTTGTTGTGTTAGAAGAATTTTGCCCCTTGATAGTGATTGTCAAGAACATTGAGTTTTCCTCCTATGCTGCCTTTCTTCTAACCAAGATAGCTTTATATAAATTGGGTTATGGTCTGATTTTAAGTCCCAAATATGCTCTCCAATCTTAACTTCATCTATCTTTTCTATTAAGCTTCGTGAACAAATCACATAGTCAACGACACTTGCCCATTGTATGTGTTGTAAGTGAAGTTTCCAGCCCTTTTCCATCTATTTATATCATTGCAAATGATTAAGTTGAAAGCACCACACAACATAACCAACTCCTCTCCAAAATGATTGCTAACTTTGTCATCTTCTGAACATCTCAACCATTGGGGATTCTCCTCTTCATCGAGCCAAATAGTATTTTGATCATCTTTACAACTAAGAATACTAGCTTGTTTATTTGTTGTTCTAGCATTGAAATCTCCCACTAAAAGAACTTCTCCCTGGTGAGAATACACGGAAATATCTTGCTTTAAGGCTGCATACAAATCCTTGTCGTCTAGCCCCTTATTTTTGTAGGTTTTTGAGACTTGAGGAGCAAAATAGCATGTTGCAATTCTTATGTGATTCTAATTCTTTGATATTTTGAACCATAAATATTGTTTATTTGTATCTTCTTTCATTAATTGAATGTGACGACCTTCTTTTTCTTTCACTAAAACTGGTATTCCCCCATACCCTTTGCCATTTTTTGTTGCCTTGTTCCGCACTCCTAACTTCAAATAACTATCAAACGTAGGATTTGAAACCATCATGTTCATGAGATTTTGTGAGACAAAATTATGTCTCTACCTTCTGCAATAGGCCCTAACCCAAGTCCCCTCCTCCAAGCGTAACCTTTACAGTTCCAACAAACTATACTTAGGTAGACCTAGGTAGGATTTGATTGCTACACGGTTTGGCACCTAGACTCAAATTTGAGTCTTCACCCCTTTTCGTCCATGTTGATCTTGTTGTTTTCCTCCCCAATATAGATTTCTTTGTTCTTTCTTTATTGCCAGCTTGCTACCCTGTTTTGCCATGTGGATAGGAAAAACTCACCTATCTCTAACTGACCTGGTTGTCAAAACTCACAACAATTTTGTGTCACCAAGTGATAGGGGTTCGATGTAAATCTACTGACAACTCTATCGTCATTATTTTATTTGCTCTTTGACCTACAAGAATGACGATAGAGTTGTACGACGTGAAGCCCCAACAAGCCTGCATAGTGTACGACGGGAGTGAAAAGGATTGACCAGTTAATTATTTTATATTTTCCTATATCATACGTCGTTATTCAATCCGTACAATCGTGGCTATATTTACAAGTTACGCCCTATCATCATCATTTTGGTATTCCATGGATAGGGATAAAAAATAGAGTATACAATTTAAGATATAAAAAAAAATATAATAATAATAAAATAATAAAAACTATATTATTAAAACATCATAAGAAACACTAAAGGTTTTTATAAAATATTATTTTTACTTTGTCCATATACATATATAATTAAGAGACTACCAAAAATAAAAAAATGAATCACTTCTAAAACTCTATCTTTTTGTAAAGGAAAAAAAGGTATATTCTTACTACTAGAAAAAAACATATATATTTAAAAGTACAAATTATAAGGAAAAAAAAGGTATTATAAAATAATACAGAAAAGTACTAAGATAAAGATCAATTAAACTCTTCGAAAGTATTTAATTATTTAAAACCAAATGGAGTCGATCTCTAAAGAAAAAAGAAAGGATTATAATCCAGAAATTAAGAAATATTTTCCTATAATGATCTTCCAATCACCGATCACAGATTAATTACATTAAAAGAGAGCATCCAATGGAAAGAGATTAATATCGTTATCAGCACAAGCGAAAAGAAAAATTGCATCAATATTAATTTGGCAAATCAACTACTAATTAAAGAGCCAAATATATTTGAAGGAAAGGATATTTTTTGCAAGAAAGAGTATAGAATTAATGATTTACAAATGATAGTCGATCATTATGAATGCATGTCTCGATTTAGTGTCGTAACTATGTTTAACAAAGAGATTGACATAATTCTCGGTCTACCTTGGTTTAAAGATTTGGGTATGTTCATGTTAAGCATAGAGAAAAAAAAATTGATGTTTTCTTATAAGGTGAAAATTATCACATTCAAGGACATGACAATGAAGTCAAAATCGATAATGTCTTCATCAAAGGACTTTAAGGATAATTCGAAACTGAAGCTTCCAAGGAAAAAAAAAAGCAATATGAAGCAGAAAGAGCGTGAAGAAGTCATCTCTAATAAAAACAAAGATATTTCTCGTTTAAAAGATCATACTGAGAAACTACTTGCACAAGTCAAGAAGTATGAAGCTACGAAGCACAAATTAGAACAAGAAAATGAAGTTCTCGAGAAGAAACTCAATGGAAGTTTACCTATTATAGAATTCTCTGTTCTTTCTTTACTGCCAGCTTGCTACCCTGTTTTGCCATGTGGATAGGAAAAAATTATCTGTCTCTAACCGACCTAGTTGTCACAACTCACACCAATTCTGTGTGTCACCAAGTAACATGGGTTCGATGTAAATCTATTGACAACTCTATCGCCATTCTTTTATCCACTCTTTGACCTATAAAAGACAAAGCCCGAACAAGCCTATATAATGTACGAAGGGAGTGAAAAGGATTGACCAATTAATTATTTTCTATTTTCCCATATCATACGCAATTATTCAATCCATACAATTATGGCCATATTTACAAGTTACGCCCTATCATCATCATTTTGGTATTCCATGGTTGGGGATAATAAATAGAGTATACAATTTAAGATATAAAAAAATATAATAATAATAAAAATAAAAATCTATATTATTAAACATCATAAGAAACACTAAAAGGTTTTTATAAAATATTATTTTTTACTTTATCCATATACATATAATAATAAAGAGACTATACCAAACAAAAAATGTGTCACTTCTAAAACTCTTTGTAAAGAGAAAAAGGTATATTCTTACTACTACGAAAAAAACATATATATTTAAAAGTACAAATTATAAGGAAAAAAAAAGGGGTATTATAAAATAATACAGAAAAGTACTAAGATAAAGATTAATTAAACTTTTCAAAAGTATTTAATTACTTAAAACAAAATGGAGTCAATCTCTGAAGAAAAAAAGAATGGATTATGATCCAGAAATGAAGAAAGATTTTCCTATAATGATGTTTCAATCACAGATCACAGATGAATTACAGTAAAGAGAGCATCTAATGGAAAGAGATTAATATCATTATCAGCACAAGCGAAAACAAAAATTACATCAATATTAATTTGGAAAATCAACTACTAATTAAAGAGTCAAATATATTTGAAGGAAAGGATATTTTTTTGCAAGAAAGAATATAGATTTAATGATTTACAAGTGATAGTCGATCATTATGAATGCATGTCTCGATTTAGTGTCGTAACTATGTTTAACAAAGAGATTGGCATAATTCTTGGTCTACCTTGGTTTAAAGAGTTAGGTATGTTCATATTAAACATAGAGGAAAAAAAATGAAGTTTTCTTATAAGAAGAAAATTATCACATTCGAGAACATGACAATGAAGTCAAAATCAATAATGCCTTCATCAAAAGGCTTTAAAGATAATTCGAAACTAATGCTTCCAGGGAATAAAAAAAACAATATCAAAGAAGTAGAAAGAGCTTGAAGAAATCATCTCCAATAAAAATAAAGATATTTCTCGTTTAAAAGGTCATACTCAGAAACTACTTGCACAAGCCAAGAAGTGTAAAGCTACAAAGCACAAATTAGCACAAGAAAATGAAGCTCTCGAGAAGAAACTCAATGGAAGTTTACCTATTATAGAATTCTCTGTTCTTTCTTCACTGTTAGCTTGCTACCCGGTTTTTGTAACGACCCATTTAATATAAGTCTAAACTTTAAAAATGAATATAAGTTAAATTTTATAATAAATATAAAGTTAAAACCTTATAATATATAAAGTTTAATTTCATAAAAAAATTAAAGTATATAATAAATAAATAAACATAAAATAAACTTTATAATAAATATAAAAGAATTGAGTTATATAAAAATAGAACATAAAATTTCATAAAGGTAATTAAATGATAAAACAATGAAACCTCATGTACAGTCGACAGCAACCAAACCAAACAGAAGGATAAATATCTAAGGAGATCATGCATGCAAGAAGGTGTCGAGAGGAGGAAGAGCGGTGGTCGTAGGCTGGAAGGCGGTCACCGCTGAGCCTGATATATAAAAACCACTAGACTGAGCCGAGAGAGGGAAGGGAAAACTGAGAGGAGGACAGAGGGCAGAGAAAGATCGAGGAACGAGAGCTTTGATTGACTTGAGGTTCTGGGCACGGGGGCAGTAAGCTTCACAGAAGCTTGCTGGATTGGTTGGGAGGAATTGGTTTTCCCAGTAATCGAATCAGCTTGAACGAGAGGAAGCAGCAGGAGAACCGGAGCAGACAGCAGATTAGCACACAGTAGATCAGGTAGGTATTCAAAATTTTTACGGTTCTTTGTATTTCAGTTTTCTGGTCTTTACACATGGTATCAGAGGTCGTTATTCAAACCCTTCGACTGTATAGGCCTGTCCTCACTCCGCCAATGTTTTTACAAATCAAATTAACAGTGGATATTTCGAAAGTCAAAATCTCTACAAGTACCATCGACTCGTTTTTTTTATATACAATAAGTTAAATCTAAGGCGTAAAGATATCCATCTTGAAGCTGCGGACAAATCTGGCTCGTATTCGGCCAATTTCACCGACAGTTGAGGTTATGGGAATGGCCCAAGCTGTGCGAGCCCGTGGCTGCCTTTGCTGGCGCACAATTAGGTAAAGAAACCCTTAAGGACCAATTATGTTCGTTACATTGGAGCCCAGAACAAAGCGAAGCTCTCCTTTCAGAAACCGATGCAGGCTTTGAATTGTTGAAATATTCTGGCAGCACCTTCGATTTCAGCGGTCTCAATGTCGTTGAGTACTGGGAGAAACAATAGGTAACCATTATAAAAATTTCAAGATCAGTAAGTAGTATCGGCAAGTGAGGTGACGTCTTGGGTCAGCTGGTATAGCGCCTGCTTTTAACCGCGTGGTCGTTGGTTCGATTCCCACAGACGGTGTTAACAAAATATGAGTGTAAACCGCGTGGTCGTTGGTTCGATTCCCACAGACGATGTTAACAAAATATGAGCGTAAACCGTGTGGTCGTAGGTTCGATTCCCACAGTCGGTGTTAACAAAATATTAAGCGTAACGTGAACTCCACCCTTTTGTTCAGATTCGCGCGGTTCACCGTTGAGAGTTCATAGGTAGCATCTGTTGTGCCCAAACACCAATTGATATACCCCAAACGCAATTCAACTTTGTTTTGCTGGCTTTCCGAGTTCCCAACTGTGACCTCCATTTTTGGGGGGACGAATATTGTTTTACATTGTGGTAGTGTAATGCCAATTGGGCTGGTCCCTTATGACCATGGACGTTAGCAGAGCGAGCATGAATCGAACTCTTAAATCTGCAATGAATGTTCTCGTGGGCTATAACGCGAGGTATACAGTGGAATTCATGACAGCACAGGTCCAGGAAAAGGGTAGTACCAAGGAGAACATGTGTAGCATGATAATGCCTATGATTCGCAAGCTGTTCTATAGAAAGTCCATAGGCATCATCTTATTAGGTGTCATGAAAAATGGTCCTTTGACACCCCATACAAAGTATGGTGTAACAGGGAGCAAATGAAGTAGTTAACGGATTCTGACGAATTCAGGTATTTAGTTAGAGGTAATTGGATCCTTAACAGCATGCTTCTGTCTGTTGTCTGTTTTCCTGTATTATAAATGCCTGTCCATGTTAGTGGATTTGATTGAATAATTGCCAAGGACGTAAAAAAAATGGCTGCACTTAATTTTATGTGGAGTATATATGGAAACACATTTTTTTTTTAGGCATATCAAATAATTTATACTGTTTGGTGGTTGATTCGAATCATTCATGAATCGTAATGTGAATGATGAGCCTCCTTGGTGTCATTTAGTTTTGTGTATTCTCTAGTTAGTTTTAATGTCACATTTGGAGAGGAGCTGTTACTATCTATATTAAACATGGAATGTTAGTGGATAAAATTTCGTTTACTATCTTATACGTCCCACTCAGTTTTGTATTTTACTGTACATTTGGAGATCATTTTCACTATGAGTTATAGATTAATTTTTGTACTGAGCTTGAATTATATTGTTTGGATTCTGGTGAGTTCGAGCTATGCCTTTTGCAGAATGAATAATCCTTGGGTATCTTTTCCATAAGGATTTTGACTTCTCTGCATAAAATCAGTCACAAGCATAAAAGTTTTCTTGGCTTTCATTCAACCAGTTTAGTGAGTGGATGAGCATACTAGACCATAGCAGCATGCTACTGAATTGAAAAATAAGAAACCCATCTAAACTTGACTGATTTTGTTATTTCCAGTTACTTGGGAAGGTGGGGTTTAACTATCCCATATTTCTCACACTAGTCCACTATGGACTGAGTTGGATCTTCATGGCATTTCTCAACGCAATCTGTCTTTTGCCTACAGCACCTCAGGCCAAATCAACATCGTTTCCCTCTTTGGTTGCTCTGGGAATGGTTACGGCATTTTCTAATGGTCTTGCTAATGTTAGCTTAAAATTCAACAGTATTGGATTTTATCAAATGGCCCAGATTGCTGTCACTCCAACCATTGTGTTGACTGAGTTTCTCTTCTTGGGGAAGAGAGTTTCCTTCCAGAAGGCACTTTCATTGATGGTTGTTTCTTTTGGAGTCGCTATCGCAACCGTGACAGACTTGCAATTTAACCTGTTCGGTGCTTTGGTGGCTCTAGCATGGATAGTACCAAGTGCAACAAACAAAATTCCCTGGTCATTATGTTGTACTTCCTATGAAACTTAAAAAAA
>APFE030194528.1:139604-162653 GCA_000404065.3 Pinus taeda | reverse complement strand
ACTCATACATAACCCTTCGGATGAAGGGGGGGAATGTTGGACACCTAATCCTAAATGGGTTAGTGTGGAAGCTGAATGGACAAAGCAGTCCAAGGGACCTTGGGATGTGAATCCCAACGGTCACCAAATGTACTATAAATGTATATCAAATTGTTAATAAAATTGAATTGCATGCTTTATCTTTCATATTCTCTCGCATTCACCATGTCTGTTTAACATGCAGGAAGGTGTCGGGAGGAGGAAGAGCGGTGGTCGTAGGCTGGAAGGCGGCCACCACCAAGCCTGATATATAAAAACCACTGGACTGAGCCGAGAGAGGGAAGGGAAAACTGAGAGGAGGACAGAGGGCAGAGAAAGATCGAGGAACGAGAGCTTTGATTGACCTGAGGTTCTGAGCACGGGGGCAGTAAGCTTCACAGAAGCTTGCTGGATTGGCTGGGAGGAATTGGTTTTCCCAGTAATCGAATCAGCTTGAACGAGAGGAAGCAGCAGGAGAACCGGAGCAGACAGCAGATCAGCACACAGTAGATCAGGTAGGTATTCAAAATTTTACGGTTCTTTGTATTTCAGTTTTCTAGTCTTTACAGTTTTTCCATGTGGATAGGAAAAGATCACCTGCCTCTAACTAACCTGGTTGTCACAACTCACCAATTATGTCTATCACAAGGGTTCGATGTAAATCTACTAACAACTCTATCATCATTCTTTTATCTGCTCTTTGGCCTACAAAGGACAAAAGCCCCAACAAACCTGTATAGTATACGAAGGAATGAAAAGGATTGACCAATTAATTATTAGCTTTTTCCCATATTATATGCAGTTATTCAATCTGTACAATTGTGGCTATATTTACAAGTTACACCCTATCATCATCATTTTGGTTTTCTATGGATGGGGATAATAAATAGAGTATACAATTTAAGATATAAAAATAATAATAACAATAAATAAAAATCTATATTATTAAAACATCAAAGGTTTTATAAAATATTATTTTACTTTATCCATATACATATATAATTAAGAGACTATACCAAAAATAAAAATGGGTCACTTCTAAAACTCTATCTTTTTGTAAATGGAAAAAAGGTATATTCATACTAATAAGAAAAAAACATATATATTTAAAGTACAAATTATAAGGAAAAGAAAAGGGTATTATAAAATAATACGGAAAAGTACTGAGATAAAGATTAATTAAACTTTTCGAAAGTATTTAATTATTTAAAACCAAAGAGAGTCGATCTCTGAAGAAAAAAGAATGGATTATAATCCAGAAATGAAGAAAGATTTTCCTATAATGATCTTTCAATCACATATCACAGATTAATTACATTAAAAGAGAGCATGCAATGGAAAGAGATTAATATCTTTATCAGCACAAGCGAAAAGAAAATTTACATCAATATTAATTTGGCAAATCAACTATTAATTAAAGAGCCAAATATATTTCAAGGAAAGGATATTTTTTTGCATGAAAGAGTATAGAATTAATGATTTACAAGTGATAGTTGATCATTATGAATGCATGTCTTGATTTAGTGCCGTAACTATGTTTAACAAAGAGATTGACATAATTCTCGGTCTACCGTAGTTTCAAGAATTGGGTATGTTCATGTTAAACATAGAGAGAAAAAATGATGTTTTCTTATAAGGTGAAAATGATCACATTCGAGAACACGACAATGGAGTCAAAATCGATAATACCTTCTGCATAAGATTTTAAGGGTAATTCGAAACTGATGCTTCTGGGGAATAAAAAAACAATATCAAAGAAGTAGAAAGAGCTTGAAGAAGTCATCTCTAATAAAAACAAAGATATTTCTCGTTTAAAAGATCATACTCAGAAACTATTTGCAGAAGTCAAGAAGTATAAAGCTACGAAGCACAAATTAGAACACGAAAATGAATCTCTCGAGAAGAAACTCAATGGAAGTTTACCTATTATAGAATTCTTTGTTCTTTCTTTACTGCCAGCTTGCTACCCTGTTTTGCCAAGTGGATAGGAAAAAATCACCTGTCTCTAACTGACCTGGTTGTCACAACTCGCACCAATTATGTGTGTCACCAAGTAACAGGGATTCGATGTAAATCTATTGACAACTCTATCGTCATTCTTTTATCCGCTCTTTAATGTACAAAGGACAAAGCCCCAAAAAACCTGTATAGTGTACGAAGGGAGTGAAAAGGATTGACCAATTAATTATTTTCTATTTTCCCATATCATACGCAGTTATTTAATCCGTGCAATCGTGGCTATATTTACAAGTTACGCCTTATCATCATCATTTTGGTATTCCATGGTTGGGGATAATAAATAGAGTATACAATTTAAGATATAAAAAAAAATAATAACAATAATAATCAAATCTATATTATTAACCATCATAAAGAAACACTAAAGGGTTTATAAAAAATATTATTTTACTTTATCCATATACATATATAATTAAGAGACTATACCAAAAAATGGGTCACTTCTCTTTTAGTAAAGGGAAAAAGTATAATTCTTACTACTAAGAAAAAAACCTAAATTGCACAAAAGCCGAAACATTTTGAAGTTTTCAAAACGGGCACGTTTAGAAACGTCACCTCCCAAAAATGAAATATCATCTGAAATGTCATATATGTATATAGAAAAAAAAAAAAAAAAATATATTATAATTATATATAATATAAGTGAATAACATAATATCTTTGCAAGAAAAAGCGAATAAGACTCATAGATGACAATTTAGAAGGAAAAACAAGTCTATATTATCTCTCATAGAAGATTACATGATGGTCGAGTTTCAGTCGAGTTTCAGTCAAGTTTCGGAGTTTTGGGTATGGGTACGGCCCGAAACGCTGGGTTCCTAGAAGTTTCGTACAACATTGAAAAAAACATATATATTTAAAAGTACAAATTACAAGGAAAAAAAAGGGTATTATAAAATAATATGGAAAAGTACTAAGATAAAGATTAATTAAGCTTTTCAAAAGTATTTAATTATTTGAAACCAAATGGAGTCAATCTCTGAAGAAAAAAGAAAGGATTATAATCCAGAAATGAAGAAATATTTTCTATAATGATCTTTCAATCACAGATTACAGATTAATTACATTAAAAGACAGCATACAATGGAAAGAGATTAATATCATTATCAACACAAGCGAAAATAAAAATTACATCAATATTAATTTGCCAAATCAACTATTAATTAAAGAGTCAAATATATTTGAAGGAAAGGATTTTTTTGCAAGAAAGCATATAGAATTAATGATTTACAAGTGATAGTTGATCATTATGAATGCATGTCTCGATTTGGTGTCATAGCTATGTTTAACAAAGATTGACATAATTCTTGGTCTACCTCAGTTTAAAGAATTGGGTATGTTCATGTTAAACATAGATGAGAAAAAAATGATGTTTTCTTATAAGAAGAAAATGATCACATTCCAGGACATGACAATGAAGTCAAAATCGATAATGCCTTCATCAAAAGATTTTAGGGATAATTCGAAACAGGTGCTTCCAGGGAATAGAAAAACAATATCAAAGAAGTAGAGAGAGCTTGAAGAAGTCATCTCCAATTAAGGTAAAGATATTTCTCATTTAAAAGATCATACCCAGAAACTATTGGCACAAGTCAAGAAGTGTAAAGCTACGAAGTACAAATTAGATCATGAAAATGAAGCTCTCGAGAAGAAACTCAATGGAAGTTTACCTATTATAGAATTCTTTGTTCTTTCTTTATTGTCAGCTTGCTACCCTGTTTTGCCATGTGGATAGGAAAAAATCACCTATCTCTAACCGACCTGGTTGTCACAACTCACACCAATTATTTGTGTCACCAAGTGATAGGGGTTCAATGTAGAGCTACTGACAATTATATTGTCATTCTTTTATCCGCTCTTTGGCCTACAAAGGACAAAAGCCCCAACAAACTTGTATAGTGTACGAAGGGAGTGAAAAGGATTGACCAATTAATCATTTTCTATTTTCCCATATCATATGCAGTTATTCAATCCGTACAATCGTGGCTATATTTACAAGTTACACCCTATCATCATCATTTTGGTATTCCACTGTTTGGGGATAATAAATAGAGTATACAATTTAAGATAAAAAAAAATAATAATAATAAATAAAAAAAATCTATATTATTAAAACATCATAAGAAACACTAAAGGTTTTTATAAAATATTATTTTTACTTTATCCATATACATATATAATTAAGAGACTATACCAAAAATAAATAAAAAATGGGTCACTTCTAAAACTCTATCTTTTTGTAAAAGAAAAAAGGTATATTCTTATTACTAAGAAAAAAATATACATTTGAAAGTACAAATTATAAGGAAAAAAAATGGTATTATAAAATAACATGGAAAAGTACAAAGATAAAGATTAATAAACTTTTCGAAAGTATTTATTTATTTAAAACCAAATGGAGTCAATCTCTAAAGAAAAAAGAATGGATTATAATCTAGAAATGAAGAAAAAAATTCCTATAATGATCTTTCAATCACAGATCACAGATTATTTACATTAAATGAGAGCATCCAATGGAAAGAGATTAGTATCGTTATCAGCACAAGCGAAAAGAAAAATTACATCAATATTAATTTGGCAAATCAACTATTAATTAAAGAGCCAAATATATTTGAAGGAAAGAATATTTTTTTGGAAGAAAGAGTATAGAATTAATGATTTACAAGTGATAGTCGATCATTATGAATGCATGTCTCGATTTAGTGCCATAGCTATGTTTAACAAAGAGATTGACATAATTCTCAGTCTACCTTGGATTAAAGAACTAGGTATGTTCATGTTAAAGATAGAGAAAAATAATTTATGTTTTCTTATAAGAAGAAAATGATCAGATTCGAGGACATGACAATGAAGTCAAAATCGATAATGCCTTCATCAAAAGACTTTAAGGATAATTCGAAACTGATGCTTCCAGGGAATTAAAAAACAATATCAAAGAAGTAGAAAGAGCTTGAAGAAGTCATTTCCAATAAAGACGAAGATATTTCTCGTTTAAAATATCATACTCAGAAACTACTTGCACAAGTCAAGAAGTGTAAAGCTATGAAGCACAAATTAGAACAAGAAAATGAAGCTCTCGAGAAAAAACTCAAAATGGAATTTTACCAAAAACTTAAGAAAAAGTAACGAATAACAATCTAGTCAATATCACAACTCAAGAAGATGACAAACCAGTTGAAGTAAAAACATATTCAAATGTTGCAGTTTAAACAACAGGAATTTCAAGTGACGATCTAGCGATTAACCAACCAACTTTTGTATATGAAGGAAATAAGATATCTCAAGTAAACCAAAAGATCGTCACAAACAAGTTAAGGGAAAATCAAATCAAAAGAACTCCTTATCAACAACCAAATCATAAATGCAGGCATCTTTACTAGTCTGCATATCCGTCAAACCAAAAACAACTGACTTATGTTCCAAAAACTATAGATGTCAGCACAATTCAGTCTTATGAAAAAAATTCATCCAAAGTATATATTAGCCGCAAGATTCCACAGAAGATTGATTTAGGATGGTTAGATCCCTTCTTAGTTCGACAATTTTGTTTATCACTCAAAGGATCCTTTCATCTTGTAACATCAAAGATAACAACTTGAAGAACTCTGAAAGATACGAATAGATTACAAGACAAAGAAACAGATGACATGCCTTGTCGGCAATAAGCTTTAGAAG
Source organism: Pinus taeda (assembly GCA_000404065.3). Classification (NCBI taxonomy): domain Eukaryota; kingdom Viridiplantae; phylum Streptophyta; class Pinopsida; order Pinales; family Pinaceae; genus Pinus; species Pinus taeda. The sequence goes on along the minus strand of APFE030194528.1, from coordinate 156,941 downwards.
AAAGTTTTCTAAAGAGGAAGGCAATGATATGAATATAATAATATAAAGAATAATAATCATAAGAATGATTAATTAAATAATAATTAATTATTGAACAGACATGTCCGAAAAGACATGACTATAAGCAAGGCCCTCATTTGTAACTAGCCATATATTCTATCATTCAATATACTCTTCATTCATACATTTATACAATATATTATTTGTTCCTAAAATGGATTCTTTTATTGTATTTCAGATACCTTGGACTATTTGACGTACACATATGAACCTTGTTCGTTACATTGACCAATGCATCCAATTGGAAAGAATGCTTGTAAAGCAAATTAGCTATTGCCATCTAAGTGCCACATCTTACATATCAAGGTGCACCGTGTATCCAAGTTGACTTGTTGACCAACACTAGTTGACTAAGACAATTATATCTTGATTTGTTAAATTTCCATGAAACTCTACAACTACTTAGGTGAATAACTGAAAATTGAAACCAGTGTTGCACTAATCGGGAAATAATCGCGATTATTTCGACTAAACGATAAAATCGCACGTAGTAATCAGATAAAAAAAAATTGCCCCATTTTTTCGAAAAAATCACTATTTTTTGGGAAAAATGATGGGAAAAAAAAATAAATATATATATATATATAATATTATTTTGAGGACAGGAGGAGGGACCAAGATACCCCTGTCAAAGTAAGGACGTGCTTACCCCTGAGCTCCTAGTTTCAGTTCTAAGACAGCAGACTCATAAGTCTATGCGACCCTGCCAACTCCACGACATCTACATTAGAGGGAAAGGAAACAGTAGTATTAGACTTTAGTTTTTGGGTTCATTCATTTTATGACATTATACTCATCAATATAGATACATTATTATATTTTTTGTTGATATTTTGAAGGTTGAGCTGGGATGGGTAGGACTTATATCAAGACATGATTCATGTTATTGTGTGTTTAAGCATAAAAAAGTATTAAACATCTTATATATTAGTTCTTTTATCATATTTATGTGTCAATGTATTTATTTTATGTTGTAGATGGTTTAGATATTAAAAAATTTGAAAAAAAATGAATATTTTTGTACCAAACGATCTTTTCCCGATTATTAACATTTTTTCCCAATTATTACGATTTTTTCCTCGCACCGATATTATCCCAATAACGATTAGTGCAACATTGATTGAAGCCTAGTTTACTTTCACCAAGATGCAGAGTTTCTTAACAACTTATAAGCAATCGAATAAAAAACACCAGAGATAAAAAAACACATCACACAAATTGACATGCTTGTTTACTCAAGAAATTAAAAAGGGAAAACCTGTTATATTTGTTGTGGCATTTTATTGATTGTTCTTGAGCAATTCGATCTATTACAAAGCAATTTGTCTCTAAGAAAGTGTTTTGCTTCTTCTCACAAATCTTAACTGATACAATTAATCTCGACTTTCCTTGATCATTGCTTGATCTCGGCCCTCTAGCTCACAATTGCTCCTATGCTGCCTCCTTGACTTGCTCTACAAACTCTACTCTCTTCTCCTTGATCCTTGCGCACTAGAAGCCTCCTAAATCCTTGTGCACAAGATCCCTATTTCCTAACGCACATGAGCATTGAAGAAAGTATAACTAGGTTCGATATTTACAAATGTAACTTTGATCTTTGTACTTGTCAAGAAAAAGAAATATTATTTTTGTAAATTAAATGAATGAGTTTCTTGCTCATTTCATAGTTCTAAAAAAGTCAAAGAATCAAAGTCATATGTAAGGAGCTCTTCTTGAGCCTTCATGTAATATATATGGGTCAACTGAATGTCTAAGAACAGCCCTCCAAGACCAAGACCATCACAATCCTCTTGAAGACAAGCAATCAAAACAATGAAAAATTGTCATGTCGGTTCACTTGGTAATGTCAGCTTATTATGGAGGCACAACACCTATAAATAAGCGGCTAGAGTCACCACAAAAAACAGACCTTCGGATCACAGGACTTCGAATCACTCTGAAATCCCGGGCAAGCATAGTGACACGATCTCAATGGCAATCACTGAGATCTTTTGTGGGAAAATGGACTTCGGATACCTCTATTATCCTCGGTGATGATCACAATAAAATATATCAGTCTCATGACTGTGATCTCTTCTAGTTTGCAATGACTATTGCCTCAAAAGCTACAGTGTCGGCATGCATATAAAGAAGCTCAGTCATACTCTGTCTCAGCTTGTATATATACGCAATCACAGTCTTGATGTATCTACAATGGAGAGGATCATACAGTCTTGGCATAACATCAAGACACAGTCATGATCTAAGTATAGTCACAACTATGATCCTAGATCTTTGCAGCAGTGCAACAAGATGATACAGTAATGATGGTGCAGTTGAGACGATGTGAAGATGGAGTAATGGTGCAGAAGCAATGATCTCATTGTCATAAGGAGTATCTCAGTAGAAGCATAATAATGTTCTTAAGTGATGACAACAGCAAGGAAGATCTCAGTAATGCAGTAATGATGAACTCAGCAACGACAAAGAAGAGGATTGGTGTCTTGGTCTTGGAATGGCATAGTAAGTCAAGGGTCATGGCCTTGGTGTTCGTCAATTGGAATCTCTATAAGAAGAATTATGTGTGGGTTTTCCTCTTCAAGAGGGAGAGGTTTTGGCCCTGGCAACATGCCAACATCCTTTGTTCTTGTCTCTTTGTTTTTGGTAGCTATTTGATGAACTAAGAAACACACACTCTAATAATGTCAAAGAAAAGATTTTGCTAATAAGAAAATTAAAAATGCCTCACAAATAGTTATCAAGTCAAGAAGAATCTCATTAATTTCATGTGTCCTAGATTCTTCAACAATGAGGTCCCTAAATCCTAACGCAAATTTGCCCCTATTTCCTTGTGCATATTTGGCTCCTATCATGAGGCATAATTCATCTTATTCTCTTGCACACTTGTGACTTCCTACTCCTTAGGATATAAGCTCTACAGTGGAGACAATCTCTGAAATACTCACGCACTTGTGGTCTTCTATTCCTTAGTACACAAGCTCTCTGCGCTTTCCACAATCAAAGATGATCTTGCAAACCTCGTGAATTGTCTTGTCTCAAAAACCTTGTGAACAAAACTTATGATTTCTTGTGCCTTCATCCCCCTCTTTATAAACCCCAATTCGATCATGTAAGGAAGGCTCAGTTCAATTTTAGAATTCGAGTTCTAATTGACGAGTTAACTGGAAGTGATACTCTTTCTCTCTCCAATCAACACTTGGAGTCTTAACATGTTCTTCCCTCAATCAAGACTGAAGACTAACTCGCTCTAATTGAACTTGTAACTGCCACCCCATTCTGTAGTCAAACTAATGAAGACTCCACTTAATTGAAGCTCCAACTCTACGCATGCAAACTTGATTATTATTCTAGTAAATTGGAAATAAACTCATCCTAACTGAAGTCTAACTCATGAGCTCGAACTCATATTGAGAGAGAGACAACTTGAGGTCTTCACTGGCTAAGGCACAAGCCAAAAGACCTTTACTCGCTACATTTTCAACATTATTCTTTACAAATTTGCAATACAATATGTATAACCCACATCGTCCATAAACTCCCAATCCATTAAAGACAACTCGAGGTCTTCACTGGCTAAGGCACAAGCCAAAAGACCTTTACTCGCTACATTTTCAACATTATTCTTTACAAATTTGCAATACAATATGTATAACCCACATCGTCCATAAACTCCCAATCCATTAACCTTGTATTAGAATACAACCATAGTTAACCTTTACTCACTACATTTTCAACATTATTCTTTACAAATTTGCAATACAATATGTATAGCCCACATCGTCCATATACTCCCAATCCATTAACCTTGTATTAGAATACAACCATAGTTAACCAGAATTACAGAATTATGGGTTGAACCACAATGCACCACAAAACTACTAAAAGCCATTATGTATGGAAGCGGTCCAAAGTGAGTCACTAAATTGGTTGATTTCTAATTTGAAATGTGTTAGAATTTTGGGTAGCTCATAAGGTATTTCCGAGAGAAGGAAACCTACCGAAAGTGAGTTGGTTGGGCAATTTACCCAAAGTTGGGGTTTTGGACCCAAAGTTGTGGGTTTGGGACCTAAACAATGAATTCTTTATTCTAAAGGGTAAGTAAAAAAAACCCTAAAGGATCTAGCGTTTTGCCTAAGAAACCCCAAGAGAAAAATATAAATAAGAGCTAAAGGAGAGGCTCATTGTACACAAGTGGAAGGACTCATTTATGTGCAAGGAGTGCCCTAGAGGAGGGTCAAGTTCTGCTCAAGGAGGAAGAGAATTTTGCTATAAAAATCATCAAGTTCCATGGAACATCAAATCAAAGGTACGTAATTTTGAAGTTTGGATATCTATGTGATTCTATGGTTGGCTAGATATTTTAGAGATTACATAGAAAGAAGCCCTCATCTTATTCGCTTGTTCTCACTAAATCATGAAATCTAAAGTCTATAGGACAACTTGTGAAAAAACAGAATTGTACGATATTTATTCAAATCCCTTGGAATTCATTCAAAGTAATATTTTATTAAATTTAGATCTGAAAAACCCTCGTGTCTTCTTGGAAGTACCTGTCAAAATATTGCAAGTATATGGTAACTTGATGAATCAAATCCTTACAGCACAAGTTGACAAACAAGGGGATAAAAATACTTCAGAGGGGGCCCTTCATTATACTTACCAGGTTTTAATAAGGAGTAATTCAAGATATGTATAAAAACTTATAGTAAATCTTCTACATATTACAAGGTACGGTCATTTTAAAAGGTTTGTTCTACATTACTAACTCTTTCATGTCTAGGTTTTTGAATCATGAGGATTCTTGTTTGGGTGATTAATCTTCAAATTGAATCTACCCTTATTATCTCTTGTTGTTTACTCACTTTGGAGAAACCCTAACCTTTAGGGTTCACTGTGAAACCCTAGCCTTTCAATGCTAAGGGAATGTTAATCCTATTCTTTTGAAGTTTAGTGTTGTGGTATTGTTATGACAAAAACCCTAGTCTTTTAGGGTTTGTTGTTATTGTCCAAGTTATAAACTGAAACCTTAGATCTTGATAAGTTAGGGTTTGTTATTGAAACCTTAGGGTTTGGTAAATTTGGGTTTATGAACAAATCCCTTGCAATAGTTATAGTAAGATCCTAAGAATGAAACCCTAGGTGTATATTCGTCTATATGATCAAAATCCCAGTCTGAATAAAATTGTTGTATATCTAATTTTGATGTATTAATGTTTGCGTCTTGGGTTTACCTAGTAGATATCAATATGAAATGCATCCTAGATATGTATATGCAAGTATGCTAACTTAATTATCGATGCTCATAGTTTGTAAAATCTAGGGTTTGTAACAAAACACTAGTAGAAATTAATATTCTAGTATATGATGATATTGTTTTCAATATGATTTAGCTTTGATGATAAAATCTAGGGTTTGCAACAAACCCTAGTAGAAGCCTAACATGTAAAAGCATACTATTGAAACCTTAGATGAATAGTAAAATTGTTATTTGATTGAATTGTTGATATCTAAGGCTTTCTGTCTCGAAGATGGAGTCTAGGGTTTATGACAAAACCGTAGCAAGAAGTTGAAGTCTAAAAGATAAAAGGTATGACCCTTACTCATTATGAACCTAACTAGGTTTAGGTATTTGATATCTAAAAGCATGAATGAGTTAATGTTTCCATTGTAATGACATAGTTAACTTCATATATATTTGTTTTTGGTTGTACTTGCTATTAAAGTTTTGCAGGTACGTAACCTTGAAGATGTTGAAGATGTTCGTAAGTAAAGATGACTTGATAATATTGGTAGCATAATGAAGGAAGTTATAAGAATGATGATGATCAAGATGATGCCATAAGAAAGAAATAAAGCCTTGAAATAATGAATTTTCTCTGATATTATGAAGTTTTCGATTTCCTTTCTACAATATTATGAAGAAGTTGATTTCCCTAAGTTGAGAGGGAGCATGATAGAAGAAAGGGTATATCTCCCGATGATGCCATAAGAAAGAAATAAAGCCTTGAAAGAATAAATTTTCTCCAATATTACGAAGTTGTTGATTTCCCTAAGTTGAGAGGGAGCCTGGATAGAAGAAAGGGTATATCTCCCTAGTTGAGAGGGAGGGCATATTATGACAGTAAAAACCTTGTAGTAAGAATGAAACCAAATTAATGAAAGTGCTACAGATGAATGTTCATGATTCATGAAGTTGCAAACAATACACTTGAGAAGTACTAAGGTTGTATTTGGTGTTGCTGAAGAAGTCAAAGAAGAAAGCTTCTAACAAGATGTATTTGGATAACTTGATCATGATATAAGCAGCATCCAAATGATTGAGGACCCCGAAGATTTGTGTTTACTTGAATATGTCTTTAAAGGTTTATTATTGATTGGGGTTGTGATTGTGTAGGATCTCTCCATAAAAGGTTGAACGTTTAGAGCATGTCTGATTTTGTTTATTAGGACAGATAAAGCATCTTGTGGTAAGATGCTTGGGAGGACATATGGTCTGCCTATGTGTTGATGTCTAGATCCCAAAGTAGGGAACGTGGCATTGGTCATGGAGCTCCGACCTTGGATACACACCTAGATCCCTGTGTTGGTAGTAGAGCTTAAAAGCTTGATGGTACCTAGAGTGGCTAAAGCTTGAGTCCACCTCAGTCCCACCCGATTAGGGTACCCTAGTCACGTATCTAATCTGTAGCACTGCATGTTCTAGAACTCTTCGTAGTTCATATCACTTTGAGATTTTCCATGTACCTCTATGTGTATGTAATTATGAATACCTCCCTAGTTAAGAGAGAGTGTTGAAGAATGTAGCTAGTGTTGGTCTTCATAATTGTATTTGAAAGAAAAGAAAGATTATTTATAAAAGAAAATTTTATTAACGTATTAAAGCATGCCTTTCATGCTTGGGTCAATGGTCAATACGTCAAAGCACCCATTAAGTGCTCTAGGATTTTTGTTGAGTCAAAGTCAAAGTCATTCTTGTAAGAGACCCTTCTTGGGCTCCCTAAGGTCAAGAAAGAAAATTACTTTATTGTCATATCCCTCCTCCATCAAGTTGGCCTCTTCAACAATCTACTAGTCGGCCTCCAACAAGATGACAAGTAGGCCTTAACCAATTGACAAGTCGGCTTCTCCTAATTATTCATGTCGGCTCAATTACAGGCAGAAACAATTATATATACCTAGGTGAACTCGACCCAATCTAGAGCAGAAAAATTCGGATACATTGCATAGCAGTGAAGTGAAGGAAAAGGATAGCGAAGTTTTAAGTAACCACAGGACCGAGACATCATTACAGACCGAAGTATTGAGTACATGAGTTGAACTCTATTACAGGTCCGAATTATCTATAATTGCAGGGAGTCAAAGTCTATAATTGCAGGAACCGAAGTCTCTATGATTACATTAAGCCGAAGTTTCTGGAACTACAAGAGATGTCAAGAAGGATCGAAACCTTGAAGATTTGTTTTAGAAGAAGAATACTTCAAAGGTTGACTTTATGGATGAAGAGAGGTTAAGGTCAAGGGTCTAGGATGGTCTCAATTTGATTTTGATACTACTAAGCAAGAGTTTAACTAGATTTTCCCCTCCTTGGGGGTTTTTGTTGGAAAATGTGACTAGGTTTGGTCTTCATTATTGTACTTGAGTCAAATGTAATATATTTGTCAAAAGAAAGTGAAAAGAATTTTTATTATTAATTTAATTTGACTTATTAAAGTATGGGTTTCATGTTTGGGTCAAATGTATAGGTCAAGCCTCCATTGTAGGCTTTAGGTTATTGTCAAAATAAATTTGTAAAGACTCCTCCATCCATCGAAGTCTCCTTGTTGTTGAAAGAATCTCAGCAAGTCGAATTTCATAAGGAGATCACATGTCGACCTACAAAAATGAAAGAATATGCATGTCGGCTCAATAATTAAGATGCAACTGCTCACAATGTTAGGTCGGCCTATTTACATAGGGCAACCACTATATATACCCGCTTGGGATCTTTGCATAACACCAATCACAAAACTCACATTATTTCAGAGAAAGTTTCGGTGATGAAGCTCGAAGATAACACAGAAGTTCGTATACGGTTTCAGAGATATATGTTTGGTACCTTTGCACAGAGAAGTTCGGATATCTCAGTATAGACAGTTCAGATGCATTCAGAATTACAGTGACCTCCATTCGGTGATGCATTGTAGTGACTTCAGTTCGGTGGTACTACAGTGATATGTCCACAATATCTCAGTGGTATTATAATGATGCAATCACAAGATGAAGAAGCTCGGATTGGTTTCAGAAGTGATCTCTCCGAGGACAAGTGTGAAGAAGACTGGCAGCTACTGGTAGCCATGGAACTGATGCATAACAAGATTAACTTGATGGATGGAGGATGTCTTGGTTTAGATTGTAAGGGTCTTGGTCGTCTCATCTTTTGATCTACTGAAGGAAGACTTTGTGACTAGGTTTTCCCCTCAAGTGGGGTTTCGCCCTGGCAACATGCCTATATCTTCTGTTCTCTCTTTTGTCGCTTGGCATTAATCTTGATGATAAGAAAAGATAATTAAGAAATCAAATACTAATAATGAAAATATCACAATTTAATGTCATTAAGAGGAAAATCATTTTAACTGCCATTTCTTTGGATTTTCCAACAGTTTTTCCCTGGCTGAGTGTCTATATGTGGTATTCATTGTGTTTTTGGCATTTATTTGATGATAAGAACACTAATATAATCAACATAAGTCAAATACAATATCACCAGTAAATGTAAAATCAGAGAAATCAATTATAAACGCTGCCATAATGGATTTTTCAGTAGGAAGGAGACATAAGAGACAGACAAACATTGGAAGAAGATTCAAGACATTCCAAGAAGGTGATTTGTTAATGAAAATTAAGGACCATTATCTCAATGGAATATATGGTAAGTTGAGAATGAAAAAATTGAACCATGTAGATGATTTTGGAAAAATTCATATGAGGTGGATCTCTAGAAGAGTTGGCTATATCACCTATATCCAATGTGTAGGAATTTTATGAAATTGTAGGATATTATTCGAATGAGGTTGAAGATGATGGGAAAGAAAATATTTAACTAGATAGGATGAATAAGATGGCGGAGAAATAGAAGCAAGAGATGGAGAAAGTTTCGAGAGAGAATGAATTCAAGATGCAAGCCATGAATATATCTATTATATTTCCAATGTCCTTATTTTCAGCATTGTTTGTTGATAGACTAAATTGGTTCAAATATATTGTTTTAATTGATGCTTAAAGTTTTAATCTACCTAGGCTTAAGGGTTTAGTTTCTAAGTGTGGAATCTACATACCATGATCTGAAATTTAACATAGTGGAACAAAAATATAGTAACACGAGTGTCTACCCAAGGGGTGTAGACCAGATAGTGACAAGGTGCACTATTAAGGCACTCCTTGTGTTAAGGTCCCAAGTTCGAAACCCTATGGGCACAAATCCAACCATGTTAAGGACTGGTGTGGCCTAGGCTGAGTGTGATCTCTGGATGATTTTGATGGCTTGTGGCCCAGGATGAGTGTGATCTCCGGATGATTTTGATGGTTTAGATGGCCCTAGGTTGTAGATTCTTAGTCACAAGATAGTCCCATAGGTCACAAACAAACTAGCAACCAAGAAAAAAAGGTAATACATGAGTGGAGGCACAATTTTTCTCTACACTATGGGTTTGGTGGAGGCGTATCTAATCAACTACTAAATTGAAGTAGTGGAGAAGAAAGTTGATGAGTTCACACAAAAGGAGACACAACTTTGGAGGTACAAAGAGACTATTGGTATGCAAATGAAATAAAATATGTGAATAGTGTGCGCATAGAAAGAGAAATAGTTTTGCAAGTGTAGGAAGATGACACGTGAAGCACAAGTCAAAAGGATAATTATATGGTAGTAAGTTCATACCAAGAAAGGTTGCATTTGTATCATTGCCGGAATGGAGATGAAGTGTTTCAGTTCAATGGAAGCCCAAGGAATGAAGGAAAAATGATTAAAGCCAAGCAGAAAGAAGGAGATTGATGTGGTCCCAAGACAAAATTCAAGGACAGTTAGATTGGTCCTCAAGATAAGGAAAAGTATATTGCTAACAACATTTTCAAGAGAAAGAAGGAACATTGAGGTTGCAAGGAGAACAAAAGATTGGTTGATGCAAAAAAGAAGAATGGCATCTAGGAGAGGCTCAATGTTTATGGAATGCAAAGGAGGCCAAATGTTAATGGAAATTGTGGATGGTCAAGGCAAGGGAAAGAGCCATAAGTGGTGGGTAATGTGGAGAGCGGTAGGACAAGAACGGTGCAAAATTTGCAGGAGGAAGTAGGCCAAAGAGTGAATTGAAATCATCAAATGTTTCCTAGCGAAGGAGTATATAGTATGGTGACATAATAACGAGAATGAGTAAACCCTATCACATTCTAGCATATTTTAGATTTTGTCTAATGTAGGTGAAGTGCACTTCTCTTCAATCCTTTGCTACAAGTATCATGAGCACGCAATTTCAAAATTCAGATCATTGCCTTCCCAACACCAAGAAGCAAGCTAAGAGTAGCACCAATTCAACCTCCATATTTGTCAAATCCCAGGTGGCAACGCATCCCCCAACAATGAGACCATGCAGAGTTGTTGATTGAGGTCTCTAGACAGTTTACACCCAAGTAGCAGGTAGCCCCCCTCCACCAACTCCCAACAACAGATCACAACTTCTAAACAGCGAAATACCCCCGAACCAATTCCAACTCTTCCAACCAGTCATCTATCTATACATAAATTCTTTCATTCAGTCTTTTGATGGTAGGAGAGTTGCACATTTAACTTCAGAGACAGCCTCCTCTCTTTCATCCTACAATAAATACTTGGAGCCTTCAGGCTTATTTCCTCATCTTCTATTCCAAAGCATTGAATTTCTTGTTGGCATCGAGATATTTGAACTTAGTTCTTAAGGTTCAGCTTTGAACTTTTATTTTTTAGGAATGGACTTCACACTCCCACTATGTATCACCCCTTGTGCACTAATCAGTCTTTTTGACCTACTTCAGCTCATTTGTTGGTCATTAATAAACTTAATTTATCTATCTTATCTAACTTCTATGCTTTTACCGTGGGTGTAGAAGGAATATTCAAATTAACTTGGTCAACTTTTCATTAACTTAACCCCTTGTTTGTTCCCTTTGGAAACAGATCACTATCTATTTATATCTCAAAATAATTGTCTATTAGAGATTAGGAGTCCAGACAAAATCTCACAACTCTTCAAAAGGAAGACTCTTACTAATTAATCTCTTAGAAGACTTCACTGTAATGTGTTTAAGAATATCACATTTTCAACAGAAAACTACAACTACTATTATCCATGGATCTATAGGCATGTAAAAGACAACAGTGAATAAATCCAGAGTATAAAGTAAAAGAATTCTAAGTGCAGAAATATCGTTAAATTCCAGCTAATACTCAACATTCCCTTGAATGACCATTGCAAAAATAAACCCGAGTAGTTCCTTCAGAATATAGAGTATCAAACACCATTTTCACAATTTCATATGCTATCTATGTTAATTATACCATAATAATGACACCATTCAAATCAACTTTTTACCTCAAAATTTTGTTATTAACTGATAGACTTTTATCTTTAAGACGAATCTTTTTCATTGCATAGTGACGACCGTCCAATTTATTTTTACATAATACAACATGACCAAAGCCACCCGTACCTGCAAAAGTCAAAAATTAATCTAAAATGAAAACATAAAAATTCATCCCTTAACATTTGAACAATTATAAAGTATTAGTTGATAGTGTGTTTGTTGGATATTAAGCCACCTTGTTCTCATGACAAGAAAAAATTACACTAGTATCAAGAATTGAAAAGAATAACTAGGAAGATTGAAGTATAGGAGAAAAAAACCGACTTAAGTCGACCTTGTACCACTGAATCATTCAATATGATACTAAGAAACATTAAACATGAAGAGATTGCAATATCCCAATTCAATCCAATGACCAATCTAAACACGTAAATGACCCTATACCACTGAAATCATTCAATGCGATACTGAAAAAACATTAAACATGAAGAGATTGCAATATCCCAGTTCAATCCAAAGGCCAATCTAAACACTTTCCCAACATATTTCATTAGAGGTGTTACTATATATTATATAATATTGACATTGGGTTCATATTATCATTGGCATTATTATTATTATTACTATTTGTAATGAACAAAACTAAGTGACAAGGTTTACTGAGTTTGAAGCTTGAGGTTTGAATTCAAGTGAATCTGAAAGCCCTAGTTAAGGTTCACCAAACTTTTATACAATTTTGGTACAGATTTCAATGCTAATCATGGCATCAACAAAATAACCTGCAGGTTGCCACTAACTACAAGTGTCAAGTTGTCAACTGAGGGTGATCACATGAGATTCCAAAATCTGACAAAATTGCAAGCAATTTGATTACAAGATAGATGGAATGAACCGCAAATATTTGTGCTCCATGAGAAGGGCTTCGACATTGACAAGTACCAATTAAACCATCTGACCCTGATGCGTGTATAGATTATAGGGCACAATAGAGTCGACTATAGGACTAATATCGTTGATAGGTTCAAAGGTTATTCACAATGTTGACACCTAATCTTTGGGAGATGAAACCCAATAGTCTCCCTCTCCTTGTATATATCCATGCTTTCTCTTAATGCAAAAACACAATTGATTCATGGAGTTACTCTCTTGCCCTGACATGGTATCAGAGTCAGCCCCATTTAAGCTTCCCTCTACTCCTGTAACTCCCTTCTGCCATTTTTTGGCAGCTCTAGAATTTGTCATTTCTATCAATTTCTTTGTGTGCTACCATTCTCTAAGTACCGTGACAAATACTTATTGCTCTCCCTTCGGCTTTGTCCTATCTGAATTGACTGTTAAATACCATGACTTAATTGTTGCATTGAGTTCTACAATGTTGGCCGAAACTTTGGTTAAATTGATTTGAGTGTTAAGACTGTGGTGTCAGTTGTATGTTAAAACTTTGGCATTGTCTGTGTGTTAAGACTGCAGTGGAAGACCATGTGCGATGGTCATGTTCTAACATTGTCATGGTCATGTTCTAACATTGTCATGGTCGTAACCCTTGTTCTTTGATAATCATTACACCATTCGTTACATAAGCGCAAAGACATTAAAATCAGTTGAGCGAAACTTGCATTCCAAATCATTTGAAACCTTTTATATAAGAGGCATATATATGGGCATATAAGATGTTAAGAAGAAACCTAATATATGATGGACATATATATATATATATATATATATCAAAGTGCGTTGAATTACATGTTATTTATGAGTAGTATATAATGGATGAAAAAAAGGGCCATGACATATAAATAATGCCATATGAATTTGTTGAGTTTTTTTTTATAATGGCTATATATTATATTGCATAAAACCTCATATATCAAGGTATATGTTGGAGGGTATATTTGAGAGCCTACATCTCTAATTGATGATTTTTTGAAGACATAGCCAATCAGCTTTGTTGCAAAAACATCAAGTTTTTGTTGCAACTACTATAATTATTTTGGGCTCAAATCAAATTTTATGATGCATTCACTTATCTCCATAGTGGGAGTAGTTCTCATTGGCAAAAAGAACTATCATGAGTGGTCCAGGAAGATAAAGCACACTATGAATTTCAATGAGTTGTGGAAAGGAGTTTGTGAAGGAAAAGGAGGAAATCTTCTTGAAAAACCCACTTCAGACAAGGACCTTTCCATTTGGGAAAATAATAATAGCAAGGCCTATGCCTTGATTGCAGCGACATTAAATGAAGAGGTGAGTCATCATATTTCGTCATTTTCAAATGTTTTTAAAGCTTTAAAGAAGTTGAAGGAATTATATGACTCACGCTCTAAGCTTGAAGTTGTTCAATTGATAATCAAGTTGTTCAGTCTTGAATTGAAAAATAATGACCCTCTTGCCTTAGCATCATAAATAATATGGTGTTGACACAAAAGCCACTAGTGTTGAAATAGATGTTCCTCTCACTACTTATGTCAAGGAACTATATCCCACTTATTCACATTATCTTGAATCATTGCAAGTGGCAAACTTAAGGAGATTTCCTTTGACTCTCTTGAGAAGATGTTTGCTAAAAGAGAGAAGGATTTTGGGAAGAAGACAGCTCCTCAGTCTCTTGAAGTGTATACCTTGCACAAAAAGAGAAGAATCAGGGACAGGATCTCTCTAAAGGACGAGGTGGTCGAAGAGGACGTGGAAAGAAGAAGTTTAGAGACAGGGGAGCAGACATTTCCAAGGAGAAAGGTCTGATCTTCATTGTATACGATGCAATAGAAATGGACATGATGCTTCGACATGTAAGTTGACTTGGGACAAAATCGAGCAGGAAAGAAATGAAGAAAAAGGTAAAACATCTGGTAAAGGGAAAGGAAAAGAACCCGAGTCCACTCCTTATGTTGTGGCACATTGAAACATTGGAGTAACTAAAGACTTATTCAAAGCTTCACTTTCTTCATGGAAAGATGCTTGGTTGCTTGATTCAGAAGCAACTTGCCACATGACTTTCAAAAGAGATTTCTTTGAAGAATTCACTGACAATGTTGATGGAGCAGTCTACTTTGCAGACAAGTCAAAACACAGCCATCAGGGCTTGGCACCATCAGGCTCAAACTGCCTGGTCTTCCAGGCTTTCTTCTACATGATGTACTATACCTCCCAAGGTTGAGGAGAAACTTGTTGTCTTTGGTCCACATCTGCCAGCAAGGATACTTCATTCACATATTTGATAGTAAAGTTGAGGTCAGAAAAGCATCAAATCACTCACTTGTCATGACTGGGATAGAAAAAGAAAGGCTTCTGAAGCTACAAGGAACCTCTACTCGTGCACAGAACTTTTTATATAGTTCTCACTATGATGAAGGTACACTTCCATCAAGTCTTTTATGGCACGCTAGATTTGGACATCTGAACTATGACAACCTTCGTTTGTTGAAGAAAAATGGCGTTATTGATTTGCCTACAATTCCTAGGAAACTTAAACAATGTGATCCTTGTGTCTTAGGAAAGCACAGCAACCAATCATTTCATGATTCTCATTCTAGAGCACATAGAAAACTTGAACTCATTCATGCTTATTTATGTAGCCCAATGCGTGTTCCTTCTACAAATCGCAATAAATATACGATGACAATTATTGATGACTACACCAGAATGTGTTGGGTTTATTTATGGAAGAACAAATATGAAGCTTTTGAAACATTCAAGAACTTTCATGCATGGATTGAAAATGATGCACAATCTCATATTGGCTCTATTCACACTGATAATGGAAAAGAATATACTTCAAATGAATTTGAAAATTATTTTCGCCAGCCTGGGATCAAACATCAAACAATTGTGCCTTATAATCCCCAACATAACGGAGTAGCTAAAAGAATAAACAAGTCAATCTGAAATATGGTATGTTCGATGATGTTTTTCAAGAATGCTAAGTTGATCTGTTGGGCTGATGTTGTTCTATGTGTTGTATATATAAAGAATAGGTGTCAATCTCATGCTATAAAAAACAAGACTCCCTATGAAATGTGGTATGGCCACATTCCTTCAATGAGGCATCTAAGGGTTTTTGGTTCCACCTGTTATGCCTTCAAACCTAAGGAATAGAAAAACAAACTCGGTGCAAGGAGTCGCAAATGTATCTTGTTGGGGTACTCAGATACCTCCAAAGTATATCGTCTCTATAATGAAGTGAATAAAAAGTTTTTTAATATTTAGAGATGTGATCTTTCTTGAATCTCCCAAGACTGACAATGTTGTTGAGCGACAGCTTGATCGCTTGGATAGATTCGGATGTGCAAAGTCTTTTCAAGAGTTTGATAATGAGATTCCACATCTTGAAGGGGGATCCCTATTCTAGATCATTCTATGGAATCTCCTGCTAAAGCACTCTCTCCCCTTCATGAAGCTCCAGCCACTTATCAAGATGACACTTTGAGTGATGTGATTGACAGAATTGGGAGGCTAAATCTCGATTCAACCTCATCTCAATCAACTGAGCAACCTGGGCCATCTCAGAAAGTTCCTCCAAAATGGATGACAAAGACACTTAAAAGCGTTTGTCCTGATAAGGTTGGAAAGACAAGAACAAGAAGCTCTATTAGACAGAATGAAGATGATATAGATGATCCTGATTCGCCTATGATATGGATGTTTCTTATGATTGTGAAATAAATTTGTCTACAGACCAACTTCCTTCAAAGAAGTTGCTTCTCATGATGAATGGAAAGAAGCAATGCAGAAAGAATATGATGCTTTGATAAAGAATGGCACCTGGAAGCTAGTTGATCCTCCATTGGGAACCAAACCAATAGGCTGCAAGTGGGTCTTCAAGAACAAGTATAAAGCAAATGGCTCACTTGACAAGCATAAAGTCAGGCTTGTGGCAAAAGGTTTTGCGTAGAAGAAAGGGCTTGATTATGAGGAGACCTTTTCCCCCACTGCAAAATGGGCTACCATCTGTACACTCTTTGCCTTGACAGCTCAGAACAGTTGGAAAGTCCATCAAATGGATGTAAAAATTGCTTTCTTGAATGGAGATCTAAAAGAGAATGTTTTTATATCCCAACCAAAAGGATTTGCTGTGAAGGGTTAAGAACACAAAGTATGCAAGCTTGTAAAATCCTTGTATGGCCTCAGGCAAGCACCGCAAGCCTGGTATGAGAAATTGACTGAGCATCTTCTAAAACTCAATTTCAAACATTATTATCTTGATGATGCAACTTTGTTTGTCAAAAAAGTTGGCAAAATAGTTGTATATCTTGTGGTGTATGTAGATGATCTTTTGATGACAGGGAACAACGAGAATTACATTGCACCCATAAAGAAAGAAGTAAAGAAAGGTTTTGAAATGACAAATTTGGTCTATGTTCACTAGTATCTTGGTATTGAACCCAACATCTGAAGTTTATATACCTCTCTCAGAAAAAGTACATTGGAGATTTGTTGAACAGGTTTGGCATCGCTGAGTGAAAACCTTTGACTACTCCAATGGAACAAAACTTAAAGCTCACATCCACTAAGGAAAAGCATTTGAGGATGCAACAAAATACGGAGAGCTCGTAGGAAGTCTCAACTACCTGACTACCACCAAACTAGACTTTTCATTTGTTGTTGGAATCCACTCCAGGTTTATGCAAAAGTCTTGTGAGGGTCATTGATCTGCTGCAACAAGAGTTTTGAAGTACTTGAAGGGAACTC
>APFE030194528.1:58017-137271 GCA_000404065.3 Pinus taeda | reverse complement strand
TTATGTATATTAAAAATCAAAAATTATATCTTGAAAATTTCAAATATATATATAGACTAACCTAATGGCAAACCTTATGTGAACCTCATTGCTAAATGTGAGTTCAAACTGAATTTCATCATTAAGGAACTCTACTCAAACTCGATCCCAATCATGCAACTTTGGAACCATTCATCCACTAAGCCATCACATTAAAAGAGGGCAAGAGCCCATAATATATGTCCAGAAGGACAAAAATAATATTCAGCAAGAATAAATGATACAATGATGACAAGAAGACTCCTTATATAGTACCCAAGCGAAATGTTCACGCTAAGAGATGCAACCCTTAGCTCATAATCTTTATTATAACTAATGATATAATTTATGTTCATTACATGTCACCCCTCCTCAAAATGCTTCATCCTCGAAGTAATTGAAGAAACCCAACGTAGAAGAACTACAAAGTTTTAAACACTATTGTCACATTGTAGATGGACCACTACAACCTAGATCGATCTTATTGTGTAATGTCCCCTTTATAGAATGTGCCAATTCTAGTGGCGATTTAATGCACGCATTTGTTAAGATCCTTAATTTTTTCTTTCAGGAATTATTACAAACTTTGCAAGCAATAGTTTCCTATTTAGTATGAAAATAAGGAGAAACTCCACGCAATAAATCAAGAGATCACCACATAGAACAGAATTTGTTAATTTTCCTAAGTTAGGAACCCATTAAAAATATTAATTATTTTAATAACTCACAATCTGAAGAAAAGAAGAAAACAATTTATGGGTTTTGGAGATCTCATGTGTTCTAGCCCCTCCACAAAATTTCGAAGCTAGAGCACATTCTATGCTACCCAAAATCAACAATCCCTCTTAGCGAGGAATGTGCTCTAGCAATACTTCCCAGCAGTAGTATCACACTGATCCACGACATCGGTCCTCTGTGTTGCTAATGCTCGGCCTATTGCACTTCATCCACTGCACTGTTGCAACCTATACTCCTGCCCATGACAATGCCACTGCCACTGCTGCATCTCTACTACAGCTCCCCCTCAATAATGTTGCATCATGTTTCCCATAGCACTGCCACTGCTAATTGCTGCACTGCAATTCAGTTGTTAAGAAGTAAGCAACTGAAAAGCCACCCAAAAGCTGACATGTTGGTCAGTCTGGATACCCTGTGATATTGAAGCTACCTTTGCTGCTAATTTGTGTTGATCCTCTAATTCTACTGCGCTACTCTTGTATCTGTTCTGTGCTTCCCACACTGCTCAACACTCTACTGCGTTGCTTCAGACTTTGAGCACTCTAGCTCTACCAATGTTGCTCCAACATCTCTCGCACCAACTAACTCTCGTCATTCTGCTACTATCATTAAGGGCTCCCGTATCCGTATGTGATCCAAGAGTTTGGGCACCTCAAGGATCTTGCCCTTATGTAATCCTCCCGACTACATCTCAATGTCACACCACCTCTTCTCCAGAGGTGCATAAGCACTCATGGCGCAATCGTCATCCTCGCCTTCTCCGTCAGCTTTCGCTGGAGCAGCCTTCGAGTCAGACTTTTCTTGCTTGCCTTCTTCTGAGAATACTGTGTGGCAAAATGTCCCAGTTCCCCACACCTGAAGCATCTGACTTTGGTTATATCCTTTTTCTTCCTCTTTTGATGCCCTTGTTGCCACGATGATGTGAGAGTTGCATCCTCCTCCTCCTCCTTCTTGGCTCTGACTCCTTTGCCGCTACTTCCTGCCTTGGTTAATCGCCTGATCTCTTCCTGACGAAGAGCTGCCCACATCTCCTTCCAACTAGGAAGAGAGGCCCTGCCCAAAAAGCTCTGGACAAAGGTCTCTCAGTCTTCAGTGACTGCATTCAGGGCAGTCCTGACCATGAGCTTAGGATCTAGTGTAGACCCCACGAAAGTCAATTGGTCTCGAATCCCTTGCAACCTGAGCAGGAAGGGATCGATTTCTTCTCCCTTCTGCATCTGATACTGTCTCAGTTGGTTCTCAGGCAACATCTTTCGTTGAACGGAAGTTCCCTCATACAAGTGGTTCAAGGCCTCCCACATCTCCCTTGTGTCCTTTTCAGCAATGTGTGGGACCACATGATCTTTGACCCCGTCCAAAATCATGCACTTCGCCTTCGCTTGAGCCTATTCATATTTCTTGAGAGGATCAGCATCGACTGGAACAACAACCACTTTTAAGGCATAATCCTTGATGCGATTCTTGTCCAAGACTGTCAGGATCCTGGCCTTCCAGATGACAAAGTTGGATGCCCCTTCCAATCTGTCATGATCCCTTAGTCCATTAACTGCCATCTCTGCTCAAATGAGCATAGAACAGGTTCTCTTCTCCCTCTCTCGTTACTGTCGAGAAAGACTCGAATTTGGATTTCTTTGACGCTAGAAATCCTCTAAGGAACAAGTTCCTTCTAGACTCCCTCTGAGTCCTGATTTCCTTCACAGAAACCCTCCCACCAAACAATATCGAATCACTCCTTTCCAATCCTCCTTCACTGCTACTCAGCAACCCAGACCTAGATTTCTTTGGCAATAAATCTGTTAAGGCAGTGACTCCCTCTACCTTGGTTCCGTCTCCTCAAACACTATTCTGCAACAACAACAACAGCGTCCCACCAACACCTCAAATCTGATTTGCACTGCTCCCTCTGCCCTAGCAACTGAAGAATCTGAGCTCCACAAGCTCTGCGCAGTCACTGCATGAGCTAGATCTGCTCCTTTTGGCCACTGCGCCACTCCTTCTTGGTCTAGAAAGATGACGTGGCTCTGTGTGAGCCTGATCTGCCCCTCTCTACTTTTGCGTTGGCCTAGATAGCTGACGCAATTACTAAATGGGCTCCTCCCAGCTACTGCGTCACCTTTACTTGGCTCAGAATGCTGACGTAGGCACTGTGTGAGCCTCTGCGTCTCTAGCTCTGGAACAGCGTTGTCACTCGGGATAACTGCCTCTCTGCAACAAATTTGCTCGATCTCTCAACTGATGGCTTTAGTGTCGTATGATCTGCAATGCTCTGATACCATGTGAAAAATTTTGAATCTTTACAAACATAAATCCTATTACAATTACTGGTTTAACATCTCCTACTTGTTATTTCATTCAACAAGTTATTTAATTAGATAAACAGTTATGTAAACACTACTGCAGACTACACTGACATACAGATCATAAACTGAAACAATAGATGAGACAAACACACAAGGGACACTGTTATTTTTGGACAACACGTCCTCAAAAAAACCTAATGCAGGAAAACCAGTGCAACAAATAAAGGGTTTGTATTATTAAGCTAGCAGAATCTAAGTACAACAGGTTGCTTCTCACACCGACTAACCTTACAGAGAAATCACGGCAGCAAGAAATACATATGAGGGTTTACCTCGTTCCTCAAGTCACAACTGATCCAATGAGCGATCTAGCTCCTCCCAACAAACACTGCGAAGTCCATACGCAATCACTGCATGGGCCAGCATCTTGCCTCTAGAAGACTGCGTCACCCCTTCCGCTGGATCGATTTGCTAGAGGAAGACTGTTGTTCAGCCCTCCTGGCTCAGAACCTCGCTTCTACAACAAAATCTCAGACTTCTGACGAATACTCTGCACTGCCACTACAAGAGACCCTCCTGGCTTGCGTCAGCTCTGCATGAGCCCCTTCTGGGCTGCGTAGGCCTCTATGCTGCCTGTTTGATGCTACTATTGTCTCTCTGCCATGTATTCTTTGGCTTGGAATTCCTTTCCGATCCAAATCTCTGCGTCTGGCCCTCTCACGGCAACTCAGATCACTTGTTCGATTTTCTCAGCAAACCTCATCACTAAAAAATCGAACTGACTGATCAACTTGGTGTATCTCCAACTGACCCTCAGGCCTCCTCTTACACTTTTCCTGTTGACGAATCAACGGTCCAGATTAAGTCCCTAATCAACAGCTAAGATTAAATTAGACTTGATCCTCATCACTTAGAAGCTTCTCACCCATATTTTTATTAATAATCATTAATATTTTTATTTTCCTAAGTGTAGACTTAGGAACCCCATTAAAAACATTAATTATTTTAATAACTCCTAATCCGAGGAAAAGAAGAAAAACAAAACTCACAATCTGGGTGGAATTTCTCCAAACAATTTCTGGGTTTTGGAGATCTCATGTGTTCTAGGCTCTCCACAAAATTTTGGAGCTAGAGCACATCCAATGCTACCCAAAATCAATAGGGACTTCATAATGGCCTGCCCTTCCATAATGGGCTTCGAGATGTGTCAGTGTCTCCTAAATTCCAAATGGGGTTAACCAATAATCCTATTAGGCGGTTTCTAATTCTAAAAGGGATAATATCAGTGTTCCATGGGGTCGCGTCCCCCAGGGTCGGGTGCGTGCACCCCTCGCACCCCATGCACCCGGGACAGGGGGACGTTTGGGGAAACATTTCCCCACGTCCCCCTTGCGGGGAGACGCAGGGGGGATGTTTCCCCAATGTGGAGGACGCGACTCCCCAAAAGGGGGACGCCTGGGCATCCCCCCTCAATATGGGCTATGCGTCCCCCATTAAATTTGCTTGTAAACAATGATTTATGATAGGGAAAACTTAGTATTTGACCATATTTCCCTACTAATGTTATGCAATTCATAGTAATGTTAAATTCTTATAATAAAAGTGACATTCTCCTTTATCTTTCATTTTCATCCTTTTACTTAAATTTTTAACATTACTATGAAATGACTCAGGATGTTTGAGAGTGGTTCCGACCTCATTGGATTCATATGGAGAAAGTAGAATTTTAGATCTCGTTCAAAATCCAGCAGATTTAACAGTTTTTTAGGAATTCAGGATTCGATGGATTGCAATGTTTCCATTGCATTTTCTCACGTACAAGGGTATGGAATTTGTATTTAATCAAGAGCACCAAGCGCTCTTTGTACTTTAGAGTGACTTTTAGACCCATCACTCCATTGTTTTTTAGTTTTAGTTATATCAATTTACTATTCCAGTATTCAGATTTCAGTATCTATTATAGTCTATTTTGCTTAGTACTAATTAGATTCTAGAATGATGAATGATGAATTCTAATTTTAAATCAATTTAGAATCTAGAATTATGAATGATGAATTTAATTTTTAAATCAATGTAGATTCTAGAATGGTGAAATAATGAATAGTGAATATGTATTGGAGTATTTCATTATTGAATCTCGTGGTCTATGGATGATTCATGTATGTGTTACTAAAGATGATGAGTATGGATCAATGTATTTCATTATTTAATTCAATTGTGTATGTAATCATTGTAATTTATGCTTTCATTATTGAATATGAATTATATATATTATATATTATAATATATTATATAAAAAGGAAAAAAATAATATATACCCCGACGTCCCCCGCCCCTAAATTTCCCTAAAATTTGAGGGTACTCCCACATGTCCCCCTTGTGCGTCTCCCCACACCCACATCTCCCCATCCCAGAGTCTTGCTGGAACATTGGATAATATAGTCAAGATACATCTTTCTAAAGGTGGTGGCATGTGACAAATAGGTGAATGAAGTGGGGGATGAGAAGGGACAGCCCTAGGTCACATGTTGGGGTACAAGAGTAGCTAATAGGAAGGAAGCCCACACTTGGGTTTATAATATATAGGAAGGAGCAATCATGGTACATGAAGAGCCCGACTTTGATTTTTCCACCCTTCTTTATAAGCATTTTGCCTTTTTATGATTTTCTTTGATTAACTGCTTGAGGCTCAAGGGGTAACAGCATGATGTATAAGATATAGCAGTGAATATCCCCTTTTAAGGTAGGGTGGTTCATTGCCCACCAAGGGTTGGGGCAATCATGGGTTCCTATATAATGAAGGAGGTTCATATAACTTGTAGGAACCAGGGTGATGGCCATGATGATGGGGTAGAGCTCATGTATTGGCTTTTGCCCATGTACTAAATGTGTTTGTGCCGGCCATTTTTTGCATTTTGTGGTACATTTTCCTGTTGAATGTAGCCAAATATGCTTTTATCTTTCTTTTTAGTTGCATCAACCTCTGGGCTTCATTACAGGCCATGACCCAAGGTGTGGGCAAGGAGAAGGGGCAAGCTAACCCTATGTGGTCCCAGTGGAGGAATGTGGACCCAAGTGGGAGAAATAATGAATGGGGAAATAATGAGTGGAAAGAGGGTAATATAAGCAGATAAGGGAGCGGGACCATGCAACCAAAATTGGGATTTCCCATGAAATACCATCCCTAGAACCAAATAGTCAGTAAAAGAGATCCCACGGCACTAGAATCTAAGGTTAATACACAGAAGGGGTCTAGGGAACACGAGCACAGACCTAGCCCATTCTTTCCATCAAATCTACCCATTAATCAATGCCTAGAAGTGTCCATGATAAGCAAACTACAATACTCAATTTCCAAATGACAAGGCAAACCTTTAGGTTCGGGAGGCCCACCTTTAAACATACGATCATGGCAGATGAGCGAGGGACCACATGGATGGCTCAAGTGGCGGAGAAATGGCACAATGAGCTAGCTGGTGACTACAAAGGGACTGCTCGCTGTTGGATGAGGACCATCTTGAAGAAAAAAATTCTCCTAGGGATATCACCCACAATGGTGGGTAACATCTGGCTCCAGCTGGGACATGATCTATCGAAGAATTGGGTGAAGCTACTCGAGCGAGAGGTCACAAGAGCTCTAGAAATCTCTTGGTTATCGTAGACTTGTTACCTACACATATAATAGATGAAAAAACACAGGGCAGCATGATTTCGCAGCATCTCATGATCGCACATGCTATATGTTAGGCCATAAAATCAACAGAGAATAAAATATGCAAATATGCATCTATCTACCATGAGAAATATCACATGATGTTATTTCTAATGCAAAAATCAACATGCAATGCATCCTACTCTACCATGCATATGATACAATGTCAAGTCTCAAGGAAGGAGGTGATACGACTTAATTTGACCGGTTCAGACCAAAGTTCGTCATTAAGTTTAGCAATGTAGTAATAGTCATCTCCGACCCTCGATATTTATGATTGGGAAATTACTGAGAGGGGGGGTGAATTAGTGATTCAAAATTCTTATTTTTGCTCAAGTTAATTTTCTTCTTATGCAATTAATGGTTAATGTTTGCGCTCAGTCATCATTGAATTCCTTTTGCATGTGTCAAAGAGAGAAATTTGCAGATTTACTTATCAAGAATTCAAAACACTCACACAACATTCAAGAAATGAAGACACCATATATAAGTGGAAACCCCAAAGGGAGAAAAGCACGAATTTTAAGCTGAAAGTGATGTGAAGGCAAGCTACTACTCGTTATTACATCAGATTTTTGTAGGCTCCAACCTACAAGAGGCTCCTACCTCAAAGGAAGCTCCAACTCCCACAAGTTTTATGCAAGCTACAACCCATAAGAGGCTCCTACCTCAACAGGCTGCCACCTATTCTTTTCAAGCTGCAACATAGAAAAGAACAGAAATTTCTAAATCACAACATCAAGTCACAAATGTTGGTTACCTCATATGCAATTCTGCTGTCAAGTTTTATGTTGAATTGCTTCTTCTTTTCACTCTTTTTCTCATCTGCTACTACTCATCAACTCTCTAATGCAAACTCCTTCCACTCAAAAAGAAGATCATTTTTCATTCCACACTATGTATTTTGTAAGCAAACCATCTTGTTTGTTTGTATTCTTTGAAGGAATATGAGATGAAGCATAGTCTTTTGGACTTCCAAAAACTGCTCACAAGCTTATCTTTTCACTTTCAGTTCTGAAAATTAATTGTAATATAAAATAGAGTTGAACTAACACCTCATTCAGTAATAATTACAAGTGACAAATCAGATTTGTATTATCTACATTTTTTGTTCAAACAAATATATGTATTTCAGCTTTTGTCTCAAAGTTTAGCCTTCACATTGATTAGCATAGCCTTTGCACTTCACATCACTTTCAACCCTTTATATTCAACATTCAACATTTATGTACACTTTCCATTCAAGATAAATTATCATCAATGTGCTTAGTGACATCAATAACATTCGTCGACATTGATCAATCAGCTTAACTTGACATGAATGCCAATATTGCCAACATTCTCCCCCTTTGGCATTGATAGCAACACTAATATTCCTCCTCCTGGGCAAAAATAATATCTCTTCTTTTGCCTCCATCTGTCTCATGCCTCCCCCTTTGACATCAATGACAAGGAGTGGTTGTGATGAATTAGTCTCTGAGTTTCATGCCCTCAAAGAGCCAAATAACGTTGCATATGAACGTGTTGAAACATATGAATGTAGGAGCATGTGAATATGAAGACATCATTTGAATATGAATATGAATACACTGTGGATTATTAATGAGTAAGGAATGCTGCAAGGACAGTGAATGAAGCCCAACAATGTTGCATATATAATAACGTTGCATATAATAATGAAGGCAATTAACATTGCATATGCAAAAGTTGTAATGCCCTTTCAATGTAATGCTTCTTCAATGTAAAGTCATTCCCATGTTACGTAATTCTTTCTATTGAGCACCATGGAATTGAGATAGTTGGACCATCAAATTGTTGACACACTGTTTCAATGAACATTGCTGCAAATGGCAAATTAGGGCTGCTCTAGGTTTCTTCTTGAAAATGAATGTTATTCCAATTTTGCGTCAAAATGTATTAACATTAGAAAGAATGCATTGAATAGACACATTGCAAGGCATTGTAAGAATTTTGTTGGGAGAACACTTTGTAAGGCATTGCATTGTTGGCTTTATAAGGTTGTTGAAAACATGGTTGAATATAAGAGGCATAATAATAATAATAATAATAATAATAATATGTTTGCATATTAATTCAATGATTGCAATAAAAGTTGGAATATAATAATGCATTGTAATAATAATCATGCAATATTATCACTGCATATGTTGGTAATAACATGTTGACCCTACTCCAAGAATGAATTTGTATTAATGTTGCTCCGTCGCTCCATGTATTGTAATGTAGTAATCAAAAAATGGCTTAGAAAGTTGCGCCCTTCTTAGAATATAGGCATCAATGGTAAAATAAACACAAGAGCAGTGTTTATTTTCACATTGCATTCTTCATTTTCACACTAGATTCACTACTTCACACTACATTCCCTCAGCATTAATACTACAGCGATAGTAATACTACAACACATTAATACTTCAACGCAATTCACATTTTTGATATCAAGGCTCGTTAAAGAGGTAATCGAACTGCATTGTATTAATACCATTGAATTGCATTTTATTAATACCATTGAACTACATTTTTTTTGGCTTTTCCTTCTACTAACAAGGAGGAATCTGGCGCACTTCCACAGCACTAAGATTTTCAAAGATTTGATGGGGAAAAAAATCCTAAGCTTCCCGCAGATTCAGAACATATACTATGATTTTGAACCGTATGTAATATTATTACTAAGATTCTTAAACTACTTCTTTTACCTATTAGGTTTTTTTTTTTTTTGCACACAGTCCATATAACTTTGTGGTCTTTGATCTCATTATATCGTAGAGGTATTGAAGTGGAATGCCTAGTGGCTTGGACCATCTCTACCGATTTGATTGTAATGTGCATAGGCTTATGCATTGCTTACTATACATCTTTCTTGAACCTTATGAACTAGAATTGTATCTCCATCCACAACATAAACTAAAACTCATCATAACCTGATGACGTTGACCAATCTTCTAATTTCCTATTCCCTATGGTCGTAAGGAAGCTTAGTGAAAATACATTTATATATACTATATTAGGACCACACAGTTTTCTCTTCTTTAGCAGGGCCCAGGCTTATCAACTCGGTGCAAAAGAATTTCCTTAGTTGTGATACGACACACATAGGATATGCTTCACCGATCACAGTTCTTCTTCTCCTTCATATCCACGGCAATACACTCTACCCCTTCAACTCCTGCAATTGTCTTCATAGCTCTCTTCTTACTTTTATCGTTCTCAATCGCCAACAATTTCAGCACTATCTTCTGCAAATGAATCATTACCATCAGTGAACAAAATTTCAATGAAACTATGTGACTTGTTATCAAACCTCTACTACAACCTTTAACCATTGCCTTAGCCTTTCATCTTTATGTAGCGGAACAACAAACGCTTTCTCACCTTTCGATTTGGATGAAGTAGCATGCTAAACACTCTCTCAGTCTCACATCACAATTTATCTGTCTCAAATTCAGAAATGCGTTGGACTGAAATGCGTTGGAACTAGAGTTGGTAATGCTTTGAGCTGAAAGGTGATGCGTTGAGCATTGATCTTAGACGATGCGTTAGGCGTTGAGCCTTGAGCTGCAAGGTGATATGTTGGGTTGTTGATAATGCATTAGGGTAAATGTTGGAGGTAATGCAGTGAGGTAAACGCTGAAGGCAGTGGCCGTTATGGTTCTTTTCCAAGGCTAAATGTAGGTTGTTGAAAGAAAACTGAGTGCCTAGGGCTCAAAACCCTAATTCGACTCCTTGATGTAAGAATGATTAAACAACCATATCTCCAATAATACTTCAATAATGAAGGGAGCAATAACATTATTGTTCAGTAATACTAATGATTAAGTAGCAATATGTCTCCAACGTTGAATATCTATTGTGCAGCAATAATAATGCCAATGAATGCTTATTAATGCCATTTGAACGTTTGATAATGATAATAATGCCATAATAACCACTAATGTTGTTGCGAGGCAATTAATGTTGAGGGAATCAAATAAAACTTCTCCAATAGAAACACTGCCATTATATGAACGTTGCATATAATTAGTCCTCTGCACACAATTATTCTGTTGCACACATTATTTAACGTTGTTCCAATCCACTAGTTGTCAATACTATGTATGGTGTTGTCTTTATGTCCCTGACACCTCTACTCCCGTCAAATTTTGACCTTCATAATTGCAATTAAATGTTACCCTTCTTTGTCCATGCGTTACTTTCCTTGTCACTATTCGTACCCTATCATGTTATATAGAAATCAGTTTGAGCAGTTGGTTCTCTTTGATGGATGCCAATTTTTGTCTTTATGCTTAGTTTCCCTTATTTCTTGAGCTTTTATGTATCTCTCCCCCTTTTTTCTTTGAAGATCTTAGTGCAAGAAAATGATGAATGCCTAGTGATGCCCCTTTCAATGGCATGTACTAGTAGCCTCTTATTCAACAATTTATTGTTCTCTGGATTCTCTTAGAGCTGAATGCCTAGAAATTCCATATCAATGCCTGTAAAGAATAGGTTTGACAATGCAATGAATTTAAATGTCTCTTCATTTGTTTGCTATGAGATGTATGAGATTTATTTTATGAATCTTGTATGGACATGGAGAATGCTTTCTTTATATAATTCCATTTCTTCTTGTGTAGGGTTACTGACTCTTCATTTACTCTTTCGGATGAAGGAATTTGATCTTCCTCTACTCAAATGATGATGCTTTGCAAAATTGCCTCCATGGTTTCACTTCGACCATGTAGCATCAATATTATCTATATCTTCACAGCCATAATAATGAAGTCGAAGTGCTGCAATTGAGTGAGGCATGGTGTTTCAATCACCCATGGCCTTCAAATTGTAGAGACATTTTCATTAATTTTCCTTTTATTTTGCAATTCAATAGATTTGAATGCCGATTTCTGCATTGAATTCTTCAATTTGTTTATTTGAAAGAATTTCCTCCTAGGTTATTTGATATTGCAGAGTCTCATTTTCTTCAAAATTATGTCGCTGCTTGAGATGTGATTAATGAGCAAAAATAATTTCCATATTTTCCCCCCTTTTTTCGGAAGGGAGAATGATCTCACTGCAATTTCTTTTGCACATGAGCTTTTGATTAGAAAAAAGATGAGTTCCTGATGAATTGAGTCCATACTCAAATTCCTATGAGATTGTTGATTTTTCCTAGAACAACGGATTGTACTTTGTTCAATTGCGTTGTTGAAGTACTTCAAAAGCTTGATCTTTTGTTGATAAATTCATTTTACTTCTTCAAGCATTCGCATCAGTGTTCACAATAACAGTGTTGAAGGATTTAAAGAAATCCTAGTGATGCATTGAAATTGGTACAATATTTGATTAGTTGCTGAGAAAGAAGTCTTCACATGGATATTGCAAATAATAAGGTTCGGATGTAGATCTCATTATGCTTCATGATGAATGCATCTATAAACCAAATATAAAAATATATAGAGTCTGCTCCTCCGCTTGATGGAAATACCCCCCCTTTTTCTTGCATGCATATATATATATATATATATATATATATGAATAAAATAGGATCTGCTCCTCTACTTTGATGTCAATGTCTTTGTTTTTGCTTCCATGTTTATATTTGGATGGTTCTCAGGTTTTCATACATCATATATTTAACAGGGATCATCATAATGTGCATTGATGCATTCAGAAAATGAAGAATTTTGAGAAGAATTAATGATGCAATTAAACAATAAGTTAGGCTTAAGTTCCAACATGACTTGAATAGATATGCAATTGTCTTAGCAGTACTAGTACTGTGTATACTTGCAGAAATTTATTTACATGCTTATGTATTAGATATATACATGTGAAAAAAAAAATCAATGAAGAATGGACTTTTGAATGGTGACCCTGATTGATGTTGTTAGCTCCTGGAGAACGTGGCTTGATTTCACACTTTGATGATGCTTTTGTTCTTGCTGCTTCTTTAACTGCTTCAAATTTTTGATATGATCATAAGCCTCGTGTTCCTCTTCATTACTCCTTGCTCCTATAATCTCCCCCTTAGATCGTGCTCAATTTCATATACTCTGTAGTATTTTAAGTTCTCCTTTTGAAGTCACATTAGTGAAGAGAGTCTGTAGGTACTATCCCTAGCTTGTTCATCAGATATTCAAATAGTTCTTCAGCTAGAGGTTTTGTAAATATGTTTGCTATTTGTTCCCTTGTGGGTATGTATTCCATCTTCACTGTTTGCTCAACCACTTATTCTTTGAGAAAGTGGGACTTTATAGGGATATGTTTAGTCTTTGAATGGAGCACAAGATTTTTTGAAATGCTTATTGCACTTGTATTGTTGCACTTGATAGATATAGGTTCATTAAAACTTACCTCCATGTCCTATAGTGTTTGTTTCATCCACAATACTAGTGTGCAATAGGTTGCAACTGCTATGTATTCAACTTCTGCGGTAGATAGATAAGATAATTTTATTTATTTTAACACGGTCGAATATTGTTATATTATAAAAAACTTCAGCAGAGGGACAAGTCCCATTACAGATACTAGAGGAAGCGAAGTGGAATTGATCCAAAATGGGCACGCAGTCCCTTGATCCAATTCACTAGGCTTAATTTTTAAGACTTGGAAGGCAAACCAGCTATACTGTCGTATGAACTAACCTAGGAGCAAACAAGATTTACAACGCACATGACATTTTCACCAGAACTGATTAACCGAATCATCAGGCGGCTGCTCTTTTTTATCACTGTTCTTGGTTGAGGCCTCCCCTTGCATGCTTTGGTTCATAGATCTTATGTGACTGATGGCTTCTTCCAAGTGATTGCATTTCTCTTCGAGGTCTTCAATTTCCGCCTTCTGTTTTTCAAGTTTTTTCTTCTTAGATTTGTTCTCTGACTAAACTTCTTCTTTGAGTTCGTTGAAATGCTTGATGAAGCGGGCAATCATGAAGCAGTGCGCCTTGCAGAGGGTGCAATTGCTGTTAGTGACGACACGGTCCAAATGATTTTCTGACATTGTTGACGAGTCTTGAGTAATCTTGGATATCTTGAGGCAGAGCTTGATTAGCTTGCTACAGAAAGGAGAGTGAAGGCTGACAGAGATTCTGGAGGAGGAAGGCAGGCGTATCAGAGAGTTGATGGCGAAGGAGCAGTTCAGGGGAGAGAAGATAATAAGCGGAGCTCCAGAGATAAGAGGGGGCGAGAAGCAAAGTATCGCAGAAAGAGGGAGGGAGCAGCTTCTGAAGGGGGAATAAAGAACAACGAAGAAAGCGTGAGGATGGTAACAGAGAGAATGAGGAACAGAGAGCTGCAAAACAGAGGCCAACGAAGTTGAATGGAGATGGATCACAAAGACAGCACGAGTGTTAGAGAAAAGAACGAAAATACAATCCTGACAGACACAATCTATACCTCGCAGAGTTGACTTTGATGAACTTCTTCGACTGATGAGCACCAGGGGCGATCTGGAAAAGGGACGACGGGAGCTCGAACATTTGCCGAGAGAGCCAAGCGCAACCGCAACACTGAACTGGCTAAACCAATGCACCACAGGCTGTTTATAAGCCCACTCAAACTTCAGAGTCTCTGAATGCGGATCGGACTGCTCTGAGATGTTCTTGTCCCAGATGTCAATTTGAATATTTCTTGAGCAGCCTCTGAGGATTGCGAAATGACTGTTGCCTAACTTCTGAGTGAACTTTTCACGAGACTCTTCCCGGTCCATTATCCAGTACAGATTTTCCATTAGCTTGAGGATTTCCTTGACAGTGCTTAGGATGTGGGAATGGATACTGTCAGTGGGGAGGGAATGGGACGTCCAGCTGCATGGACTGAAGGGAGAGGCAGACTTTTTATTGAGATGACTGTTGGAGCCTTGGATTACGAGCCCGACTGTGGGGAGGGGCGTCTTATGGGATTGATTTATCATATGTGTTGTTGTTCTCACGAACCTGCCTTATGGGTCTGGTGACTACACTGTTGGCTAGAGAATCTGCCTTGGTATTATAATTTCTCATGACGTGTTTGAATTGAATGATCCCCAGTTGTTTTGAGTTATCCACGATCCTGTGTTTCATTCTATTGAGGGCCTGGTTTTTGAAGTCGCCCCCTGAAACCATAGCTGCTATCATAATTGTCGAGTCGCCAATTATGACTGGATTTTTGGCTTGAAGGTTTTTCAGGATGCAGGTACCTAGTAAAAGGCTATAGGCCTCTGCCATGTTGTTTGTCATATTTCCCAATCGCCATTCGTAAGTGGTGATGACTTGCCCATTTTGATCTGTGATTATTCCCCCTGCTCCTGCTTGTCCAGGGTTGTTTTTGGAAGCGCCATCAAACTGTAGAGTGGAAGTCTTTTGTTCTTGAATCCACTGTTCTATTTCATTTTGAGTTCCCCTAAGTTTCCATTTTTTTTCCCTTACCTGACTTTGCTGGAGATTGTTTATTCATCGAGTAGACCAACGGGAATTTATTATACCATTCTTCCTCTTCTTTCTGCCAATTGGTGTGGTCGGTTTTTGTTACAGTGTTGGCACTTATCATTTCTGCAACTAGGCCCACAGTTTTGGCCAGAGTGAGAGCTGGGTTTGGCTTTTGGTTTTTTAAGATGCAGCTGTTCCTGGAGAGCCAAATTTGCCAACATAGAGCAGAAGGAATGCATCTCCATATTCGAGTAATTATGGCTTTGTCTTTTCTTGCGTGGGGGTAGCCTTTTTCCCAATTTCTGTTAAGAGTTGTGAGTTGATCGAAGTTTTCTCTAGGGGACCTCAAAGGGTTGATTATTTGGTGCCAGCAATGTTGGGCAAAGGAGCAATCGAGGAATAAATGTTGACTGCTCTCCTTCGAACAGCAGAGGCAGCACATTGAAGGACCTTGAATCCCTTTTTTTGAGATTTTCAGCAGTGAGGATCTTCCCTTTTGGGAGGGTCCACACGAAAAATTTTATCTTTGGGAGGCATTCATTCTTCCAAACTGCTAACCGAAGATTCCAATTATCTAGGTTGTTACTAGATTGGAGGAGTTGATACCCATCTTTCACAGTGAACTTTCCTCCGCTTGGGTCCCAAACGAAGCTGTCTTGAGCGGATTTATTTTTTGGGGCAGCTCCCATCAGCATTGTCTTCAGATCTGCCCACTGATTTTTGAGATGATTTGGGAGAGGAAGGTCCCTCCAAGCAAACCAACTATTATGGTCCCAAACCGAGATGTCGTATAAGGAATGAATGCTTTTAGCCTCCATCCATATTTTCAGGGGTCTGAACTGCTGGAGATGATTTCTTGGCTCCGAACCCATAATTCTATCTATCCAAAGATTTATATCTTTTCCATTTCCAGGGGACTTTGAGATATGATTTTTGATTTGGGGAATGACTTTTTTGATAAGTCTCCATGCTGGAGTGCATGTTCTTTCCACGATCAAATCAGTGAGTACCTTGGAGTGTTGTCCGTTAAGGTTTTTTTTTATAGCCTCAACCCACCAGCTGCCTTTTTCCATTAGCATTCTCCACACAAGTTTGAAGCCCATCACTTTATTGTTTAGACTTGGAATTTTGATGGCTATGCCACCTTTTTCAAAGGGGAGGATCACCTGTTCCCATCGGACCAAACTGAATTTTTTGTGTCTTGTTTCCCTCCTTGCCAGAGAAAGCCTCTCATAATTAGCTCCAGTTGTTTGTGAATGCTAGCTGGGGCTAAAGTAACAGCATACAGATAAATAAGAAGGGTTGAAAGAAGAGATTTTATGAGGATGATCCTGCCCGCTAGGTTTAACCACGACAGACCCCAACTTTGTGGAAGGCCTCTCATTTTTTCAATTTGCTTGTTTCAAATCTCAAACTTGACAGCTTCCTTTGCCAAAGGAAGGCCAAGATAGGAAAAGTGGCTCCAGTTTCTTTAGACTGGGATGTCCATGATTAGAGAGATTCTTTGCATTACTTGAAGCGAGACATTCCAAGTATAAATTATGCACTTTTTGTTGTTAAGCAATCCCCCGGAGACAGCTAGGAAAGTGTCCAGGATTCTCTTGAATCTCCTTGCGATTAAGCTTGAGGCTCCTCCTATTAAGAGAGTGTCATTGGCAAAGAGCGAGTGATTTATTTCTTTTATTCCTCTCGCTATACTTATGCCTGTTATCTCCTTTTGTTTCCTTAGATTTTCCAGATGTATGCTTAAGGTTTCCACCATGATGATGAAAAGGAAGGGTGAGAGGGGGCAGCCTTGTCTCAGTCCTCTGGAACTTCGGAAGTAGTGACTAGGCCTTTCATTAATTAAGGGAGTTGTCCAAGGATTTGATATGCATTCCATAATGATGTTTATAAATTTGTTGGATATTCCAAACTTCCGAAGAACAGCTGCTAAAAATTGGTGATTGACCCTATCGAAGGCATTTGCCATGTCAAGTTTTATGATCATACCTCTTTCATTTCTGTGCAAACTGTTGTGTATTGCTTCTTGGACAAAAATGACATTATCCGTTATTTGTCTTTTAGGGACAAATCCTCCTTGGTTCTCTGAAATGAGAGTGGACAACAGCTTTTTCAGTCTATTTGCCAAGATTTTGGTGACGATTTTGTAGGAGACATTGCAGAGGGAAATGGATCTGAAGCAATCAAAAGAGAGGGGGTTTGGTTCCTTGGGGATAAGCGCCAAATGGGAAGTTTTTGTATTTTCTCCCATCTTGGTTTTTTTGAAAATATTTTTGACCATCCTAATGAAATCTTTCTTTATTATATCCCAATGAGTCCTGTAAAAAGCAATTGTGAAGCCATCAAGCATGGGAGCCTTGTCCGGCTGCATACTGCACACGGCTTCTCTAATTTCTTCCTTTGAGACTTCCTGTTCCAACTCGCTATTTTGCTACTCATTGATTTTACATTCTACTGGTAGGAGGAAGTCCACGCTGTCCAAAGGCTGATAGTCAGCAGTTAACAGAAATTTGAAGTGGTTGTGGGTTGCTTCTTTGATTTCCTCTTGCTCTCTTAATTCTTTACCCTCAGCAGTGATTTTATCTATTTGGTTTCCAACTCTTTTGAGCTTGAGATTATTATGGAAGAAAGATGTATTTTTATCTCTCGTGCTGAGCCGGAGGCACCTCGATTTTTGTCTCAGCTCCTCTTCCTCAGCTCTGTTCTGCCTATATATTTCCCTGAAGATTTCATTTTCCTGAGTTTGCTCTTCCTTTGATGTTTGTTGAGCCTCCTTTTCCTGATTCCATTTTTCCAATTTTCTATGTAGCTCGATTTTTTTATTTTTCTCTATTGTTGCATTCTCTTTTGCCCACTTTTTGATTGCTGATCTTAGGAATTTTAATTTGGATTCCCAAACATAGTGAGGGGATCCAATGACTTCCATCTCCCAACTTTCTTTGATGATCTTGCGGAAATCCTCCTTGTTGTCCCAAATTTTATTGTATTTGAATGGGATTGGGCCGAGATTTCCTATTCTATCTAGGATCAGGACAACTGGCTTATGATCTGAAGTTGTGGCATGGATGATCTTGCTTTTTATTGAGGAGAATCCTGCTGCTATACTTTCATGGATTAAGATCCTGTCAAGTCTTTCTTTGATGTTGTGTGTTCCTGCTCTCTTATTGCTCCATGTAAATTTCCCATTGCATGGTGTAATGTCGATGATTTTATGAATTTCTATTATTTCTTCCAGAGCATCTCTTGAAGGGTCAGCAAGATATTTTCCTCCTAGATAAGATAATTTTATTAATGTCCAACAAATGACCATAATAGATCAACGGGACTGCCAGCTACAATGATTACATCATGCCAAGCTGGTGGACCAAACAGTCCCCTTTAACATTTCTTTTAAAAAGCAGAAAATACATCTATAGTCTAAGTAAATGTAAATGTAGACGCTAGAAGCTCTCAGCTTCGACACAAAGCACTACGATGAAGCAGAGGAGAAGAAGAAGAAGGAAGGGGGGAAGGAGTCTCCTACCCAGTTCCTACTCCTAACATCCGAGGTCGAGAGAAGAAAACTGAGAGAATCTTGTCAAAGTCTGTTGTCCTGTGGGCATACTGGGTTGTCGTTGCTGTCTCCTGGAGGTTCTAGGGTGCCTTCCAGGGGTGGATCCAATCCTGGAACGCTAGTCCAATCTGGTGGGTCGGCCCCCCCAGGACCACATTGATCTGTTCCTAGTGTCTGTGGGTTGGTCAATGGTTCTTTTAGTGCCCAGCGCTGATGGTACCGCCCTAAAGAAGTCCATGATCTTCTGCGTGATGTCCGATTTGGTGGGGGGCTGAAGAAAACGGGCCCGAAATCTGAAGGCCTCCTGGAGATAAAGTGCAAGGCATCTCTGATCAATATATCTGAGGAAGCTGGTCAAAGTCTGAGAAGACCTGAAGAGACAATGGAAACGACCTTGAATCTCGTAGTAAGCAGGGCATCCGAAGATGAAGTGTGTCTCTATCTCTATCTCTTGTAAGTGACAGAGCTCGCAAATCCTATCTGCCCTATCGATGTGGTGATCTGTCTCCACCCGGAGTCTGTGAGACCCAACTCTGAGCTGCCCGAGGGGGATTCTAAGGGCATGCATCCAATGCTGGAACATGTACTGGGGTCTGATGATGAGCCCACCCTGATCTCCAGGCAATGTTCCGTGTAGAAGGCCATTTTTGGATGCAACTCATTGGGAGGATTGGTCCATGTAGTCTGAATGTATCGTCTGTAAATATCCTCCTTAATGATTTTATTCAGCTCTTGCTGATTAGGAAGGAAGTGGCCTGGAGCATTCAGAGAGTACTGAAAAGGAGGGAGATGGTCAATCTGGATTCCTGAAGTCTCCAAAAGCTCTGTCACACTGGTGTACCAACATTTGGATTGACCTGTCTACATACAGGCGATGTTCTCCGAGGAGCAATATGCTAAATATGCATATCTATCATGACCCTTCCTCGTGTCTGCCAGGCCTCGGAGCCTGTGCAGGAGTGACACTACCCTGAATATCACCTCTAGGCGGAAAGGTTGAGCCGCGAACTCTGCTAGAATGATGTGCTGAGGAACTGTCTACTTGCACCTAATGAAACAATGCAAAAGGAGGGTCTGGACCCGCTCCGCTGAACCCCAATCTGACTCTAAGAGAGAGGGACCCCAAATCTCTGAGCCGTAAAGCACTGTGGGGCGAATCAAAGTGTTCATGATGCTCATTTTGGAAGAGATGTCCTAGAAATGGTGCCAGAAACACTGCCTCTCCAGAAGGGCAAGGGAGCCATACCCTTTGTTGATCCGAGGCTGAAGGGTTGGCCGCAGGTTGAAGCGAGGCCCTGAAAACTGAACTCCCAAATATGTATAGGTACTGACAATCTTGATCTCTTCTCCTTTAAATAGGAAATGAAAGTCCGAGGTTTTCTTGACTCCATTGAAGATAATCACCTTGGTTTTACCCAAGTTCACAGTTAGATGCCTCCGGTCACAAAAAGTTGCGAGAGCATCTAGCTGTCTTTGAAGGCATTCTTGGGAGGAGGCAATAAGGACAATATCGTCTACAAAAAGGAGGATGGAAATCAGGACTTGGTGAAGAAGACACCCATTTGTATCCTGGATATGCTCCCAGAGGAAGGACTCAAGCTCATCGATATAGATCCCGAATAAAGTAGGAGAAAGGGGGCATCCTTGCTTGACTCCAATGGTGCTTCGGATGAAATCCGACATTCCTCTGACTGTGCGGAGACGATGAAGGACAACCTCATAGAGGCGCATGATAGTTGTCAGGAGAGTCAAGGAAATGCCAATCTCTCTTAGCCTCTGGAAAAGATCTTCCCTCCGGACCGAGTCAAAGGCCTTCCGGAAGTCTATAAAGCAGCAATACATTTTAGAGGATTGATGCCTAGCACGAAGAGTAAGGATGTGGTCAATCGTCTGGTGGTCTGGGCAAAACCCTGTTGGGCCCTTGGCCCTGAGTTGTCTGTACTCAAGGAAATCGAAGAGTGTCCTGTGTAGTGTTGTAGCATATAGCTTGGAGAATGTGTGCCCAACCATGATTGTCTTGTAGTTGTTAGGGTCGGAAGTAGGCCCTAACTTGTGGATTGGGTAGATAATGTGGTGTGACCAACCATCTGTAAATCCATCCCAAACCACCTGGTTGAAAAGGTCCACCAGATATCCTACTAGGGGGTGAAGTCCATGCTTGAAGAACTTTGCCTAGAAGCCTTCTTCGTCTACTGCCCTGCTCCTATTCGTTGTCCATATTGCCTCTCTGATATCTTTGTCGGAGAAAAGATGGCAGGAGGTGGGGGGGGAAGTAACCTGAATCAGAGGTTGCCCAGGAATGTCATACAGCTGGGAGGTGTGAAAGAACATTGAGGCAGGATCAAGGTCAATTGGGGTAGGTGAGCGCTGGGAAAGGATGGTCCCCCAGAAATCTTTTGGAGAGCAAAGGAGGAGAGTAGAAAGAACCTGTCTCCTATGGGCAATGAAAAGGCACTTCTTACGACGAAGGAGGCGACGGTAGGCTAAACAGAGGTCTGGATATGTTGGTAAGGAGTTACAAAATGCGTGTCGGAGGTCCTGATGCATAGACTTGCATTCCTGGTCATACCATTTATTCATAGGGCAATTTCCCAGTTTGCGGGAGGTGGTGGCGGTACGGGTAGAATGGGGAAAGGATTGAAGCGCAACTTCCCAGATTGCATATGAGAGGCACTAGTATTTGTCCTTGGCAGAGCTGAGAGAGGCGAACTTGGATTCCGATGAGTGTGTCAGTCTAAGGGTAGAGGAGAAGAGATCAGGGTCAACCTCCTCAAATCGGAAGGTGGTCCCGGGAGGGCTGCGGGGAAGAGTAGGAGATGGATGTAGGGGGTCAAACTGCAGAGAGAGTGAGAGAAGTGCATGATCTGCGAGAGGGTTGGGGGTGATCGAGAAATTTTCGATGTAAGGGAGGAGACCTGGGTTTGCAATAGCATAGTCAACCACACTTGTAATAGAGAAACTGATGTTTGTTTTTTGCTTCGCCATGCCACCAAAGACTCTCCTAGGTAGAATGCACCATAGCATGTAATTTTTTTGTCATCCACACAACTCGCCCAATCCGCATTTGTGTATGTTGTTAATGTAAAATCCTTATCTTTCGAATACCATAGACCATAGCCTGTAGTCCCTTTCAAGTACCTGAATATTCTTTTTGTTGCTAGCAAATGGCTTTGTTTGGGTGTTGATTGATACCTTGCTACTAATCTGACCGCCAACATTATATCTGGTCAAGTAGTTGTTAGGTATAACAGACTTCCTATCATAAATCTATATAGCTTTTGTTCCACATCAAGTGATTCATCATCTACACATAGCCTACATCCTGTAGTCATGGGGGTTGAGACAGGTTTACAATCTTCCATTTTTAATCGTTTCAACATATCTCTTAGATATTTATCTTGAGAGATGAATATGTCTCCAACTTTTTGTAGGATTTGGAGCCCTAGGTAGAAGGTAAGTTCTCCAATCATAGACATTTCGAACTCAGTCTTCATCTCTTTAGCAAACCATTCTACTAGATGATGTTTATTGTTGCCAAACATAATATCATCCATGTACACAACTATAATCAATAACTCATCTCCATTAGCCCTTGTGTATAGATTACTATCAGCTCCTCCTCTCTTGAACCACTGTTTTTGAAGGTACTTGTCCAGTCTAAAGTACCACGCCCGTGGTGCTTGTTTAAGACCAATAGTGCTTTCTTTAACATGCAAACATAATTAGGCTTGTCTGTCAATGAGAAACCTTCAAGTTGCTCCATATAGACTTCTTCCTCAAGATCACCATTTAGGAAGGCAGACTTCACGTCCATTTGATACACCTTGAAATCATTGTAGCATGCAAAGGCCAAAAACATCATGATTGCCTCCAATCTCGTGACTAGTGCAAAGGTCTCTTCATAATCAAGTCCTACTTGCGAGTAACCCTTACACACGAGTCTGCCTTTGTTTATAACAACTTGACCATGTTCATTCATCTTATTTTTGAATACTCATTTTGTGCCAATGATATTCTTTCCGACAGGTCTTGGTGTTAGTTCCCAAGTCTCATTCTTCTCAATTTGGTCTAACTCCTCGTTCATAACATCTATCCAACTTTTTTCTTTACTTGCCTCTTCAAATTTCTTTGGCTCTATCTGTGACAACATGGCTATATGAACTTGCCCAGATTTTCCTACTAGTTGCCTCCTCGTTTGTACTCCTTCACTTTTATCTCCAATGATTTGATTTTCAGGGTGATTCTTTTGAGTGTGTCTTGAAGGTCCTTTTGAATGAGTCTCAGTATCTTCTAATTCTTCATCTTGTACTTCATTCTCCTTACTGATATGATGATGATGATTTGGAGGATTAATAAAACTTGTGCTCTTGTTCTTATTGGGTAGCTCTTCATCAACCTTTACATCTATGCATTCCACAATCTTATGTAGTCTTTTACTATAACATCTATATCCCTTATATTTTGACGAATATCCCAAAAATATTCCTTCATCATATCAAACATCAAAGTTTCCTAGCTTTTCATCATTATTTTTGATATAACATTTACTTCTGAATACTTTAAGATGTTTGATTGTTGTTGATTACCCGTGCCACAATTCATAGAGTGTCTTATCACAATTTGGTCGAAGATGTGCCTTATCTGTTGTATGCACTGCTTTTGCCCAATAGGTTTGAGTAATGTTTCTTTCTTGCATCATGTTCAAGCTATTTGCTTAACAGACTCGTTTGGTCTCTCTGGGACTCCCTTCTGTTGTGGTGTGTCTGCAATAGTATATTGTTGTTTTATCCCAAATTCATTACATAGGTCTGCAAACTCATCTGATGTAAATTCACCTCCTCTATCTGACCTTATGCACTTTAACTTGCACACTGTTTGATTTTCTGCCAATGCCTTAAATGTTTTAAATCTCTCAAATGCTTATGACTTATTTATGAGAAATGCCACCCAAGTCAATCTTGAATAGTCATAGATTTCCATCATGAAATATTGTTCTCCTCTCGGTGCTTCTATTCTAGAAGGCCCGCATAAATCCATATGAACTAGTTGCAAAGGCTTACTCCATGATAATTTATCTTTGACTTTGAATGATGTTCGTGTTTGTTTTTGCCCATTTGATATGACTTGCAGATAGTGTTTTGAGGCTTCTTTATTGTTGGTAGATCTCTGACTGTTTTCTTCTTGTTGGGTTTGATGATGTGATCAAAGTTGAGATGCTCCAATCTCCTATGTCATAGCTAGGATTCATCTTGTTTGCTAATGTAGCATTCCTCATTCTCTTCATTCAAGATATATACATTATTCTTAGTTCGACCTGACCTGATTTCACAATCTTGAGCTCTAAAAAGAACATCACAACCTTTGTCACACATCTGAATTACACTCAACAAGTTCTGTTTTAGACCTTCTACAAACAGTACATCTTGGGCCTTTCCTCTTTCGTTGTTCGGACTCACTTTACCCTTTCTCCTAATTCTTCCTACTTCATCATTACCGAATGTGACATTTCTAGTTTTATTTTCATTCAGGGAAACAAACTTGCTTTTATATCCTATCATATGTCTAGAGCAGCCATGGTCCACATACCATTTATAATTTTGATCTTGAGCATACAAAACTAGGTCACACTTATCAGGCTTTTTTTCTTCTACCTTCTTTTTCCAGTGCATGCATCCAATTGTTTTATACATATTCTGAGATGTTAATCTATTGTCTTTAAGCTGACATTCATATGACTTGTGCCCAAAGTTGTGACAATAGAAACATTCAATGATATCAAAGAGAAGAGCAAATGCATTTTTATCTAGATTCATAGTTGTTTTAATGTTTGTGAATCAATTCTTTCTCATCTTAAAATTTCAAAAATCAATTCTTTTGACATAAGCTCTACAATTTATGGCTTTATGTCCAAAATTTTACTGCAATAACAATACCCATAAAACAAATATCCTAAGTCACTTGGCATGGGGATTCGGGATTTGACAAATACGGAAATTCGAGTGTCGGATACGGACACGTTGACCCCCCGGAACAAGACACGCTCGGATACGTTATATATTATTTTATTAAATATATATATATATTAAAAATTAGATATTTCTTCCACAAATTCTCATTCATTATACAAATTCATTGATTTCAAACATAGACCTTCATCTAGATGTAAGATTTACAAATTAACATTATGCATACAAATACAATTGTGACATAAATGAATCAATGATAAATCATAATACATATTCAATTCATCAATGATCCAATAGGATAAAGACAAGATAGTAAGATAAAGACACTGTAATTTTCTCATTAACTCATCAAAATCAAAATGTGTTACATAGGTAGTGCAATGGAAAACCCTTGTAGGAACGGAGGCACTTGGGTGGTTAGAACTCCATGGGAGGTATTGTTAATGGGGCTTTAGCCTCCTTCCCTTGGACTTCTCTCTACAACCTGCATTTGAGACTAGCTTCAAAAGAATCGAGAGGAAGGATTCACCTAGACTAGGCATATAATTAAAATCTACCAAGATCTTGCATCACACATTAGTTCTAGGTCCTGCACTTCATTTAGGATAAATTTTGCATCCCATAGCAACTGTTCGTCTGATAGCTTAGGGCATTAATCTTCATTATGCATGTAATTAATCTTAAAGGAACTAGTCTCTCACTCATATCTTAAAGAATATCTAATCTAATTGTGCTTACTAATCATACTTGTTGTTTAATTTTAAACCAAGTTGCTAGGCCATTCAGTTGTATCTCCAAGACTTGTTGGTTCCCAACAAGTTTCTCAACATCTCATCCGTAGTGACTAGCCCCCTTAGCCTGCATTTAGGAGATAACTTAAACAGAGAGGATGGAGATTAGAGTGACAGCCCCTGCCCTGATCGTTCTCAAAATTTTGTGTACAATTTGAGCGACAACCGGCTAGAAGATACGTCAGATGGATGTGAAGACCGCATTCCTCAATGTTGTGATTGAGAAGAAAGTGTACATAGAACAACCTCAAGGCTTCAAGATGCATGGGAAGGAGTCCCATGTTTACAGATTGAAGAAGGCTTTGTACAGACTCAAGCAAGCACACAGGGCGTGGTATTCCAGGATTGATGGATACTTGATGAGTTTGGGCTTCACCAAGAGTGTTGTGGATCCCAACCTTTACTTCATGGTTGTTGATGGTGATTTGTTGATCTTGATGTTGTATGTTGATGATGTGTTCCTTACTGGAGCAGAGAGACTCATCATCGGGTGCAAGAGGGAGTTGGCCTCAGAGTTTGAGATGAAGTATCTTGGCTTGATGCACTATTCCTTGGGATTGGCAGTATGGCACAGATCATATGAGATCTTCCTCGAATAAGGGAAGTACATTGTCCAGATTTTGAGGAGAACTCGCATGATGGACTACAAGTCCATGGCTACACGTATGATGACAAATCTGAAGAAGTTGAGTGATTCTGCTTCTGATCCAAGTGGATATTGGTGGCCACCCGATAATTCCACTTGGATCCCCACCATTGCTTCTTTTAGTTTTTCAGTTTCCTTAATTATTGCACAATTTATTATTTTTAGCAGTTTTTCAAGTCCTAAACTTCTGGAGCCGTTTTGAGGCCCTAAACGACGTTTTTTTTTGGAAATCTACCGCCAGCGATTTTTTGTCTAAAATCGTCTTTTTTGTTGTAGTCCTCGGAGAGATCTTTCCAACGGGCTATCATGCGCGTCAAACGGAGATAATATGACCAAGTCGCAACCCCGGGAAGTTGGTTGTCCAACTCACCCCAATGGGGCCCATAAACTCTTAGTGTTACATCTCCTTGGGTTAGGGTTTTGGTTGTTTAGGGTTTTCTCTTATTGTTCAATAATAAAAAGGCCCTTGAGCCTCATTGTAAAACAGTTCAGAGGCATGTAGCCGCCACATCTCTTCTCAGAGATAAGCTACCATCGCCCTAGTTGGTTTATTTCCATTCCTGTTTGTAAGCATATTTCAGTATTTTACATTTAATGAAATGAAGTATTATTTCTGTTGCATCTCTATGTTTATGGTTATCTCTATAATT
The DNA here is from genome assembly GCA_000404065.3 of Pinus taeda. Classification (NCBI taxonomy): domain Eukaryota; kingdom Viridiplantae; phylum Streptophyta; class Pinopsida; order Pinales; family Pinaceae; genus Pinus; species Pinus taeda. Next base: position 110,496 of record APFE030194528.1, on the reverse strand, counting down.
TTTGTGTTCCTATTTAAATCCGGATCAATGGTATTTCTAATTTTGTTAATTATTTAACCTCTACAGGAGCAAATACAACATTGTGGCATCATAGTCTTGAGAACATGAGTGAGAAGGGGATGCATATTCTTCACTCAAGAAATGTATTGCTAGGTTTGAAGCATGTTGATTTGGAATTCAATGAGAATTGTGTTTATGGAAAATAGAAGAGAGACAGATTCCTCGAAGTTGGGAAATAAAAGAAGAGCGAAAAATTAGAGCTTGTGCATATAGATGTATGGGGACCTTCTTAGGTATCATCTCTTAGTGGCTCTTGCTATTATGTTACTTTTATTGATGCCTGGATTTATTGTATTCGAAATAAATCTGATGTATTTGATACTTTCAAGAAATGGGGAGATTTGGTTGAGAATGAGACAAGAAAAAGGTTGAAGTGTCTCAGATCAGACAATGGAGGTGAATATTGTAGAAAATAGTTTGATAAGTACTATTCATAGCATGGAATTCACAGAGAGAAGACAGTTCCAGGAACACCACAAGAAAATGGTGTGTCAGAAAGGATGAACAGGACAATCATGGAGCATGCGAGGTGTATGAGATTGTATGCAGGATTGCCTTTACAATTTTGGGGCAGATGTTGCAAATACTATTGTTTATCTAATAAACAGAGGGCCTTCAATTTCCTTGGATGGAGGTATTCCATAGGAGGCATGGACAGGTAAAAAGGTAAACTTCTTATTTTTAAAGACTTTTGGTTTTGAAGCCTTTGTCCACATTAATAAATAAAATAGAACAAAGCTTGAGGCAAAATCAAGAAATGTACCTTTATTGGATATGGTGTTAATGATTTTGGTTATCTTTTATATGATTATGAAAATCACAAAATCATTAGGAATAGATATGTCATATGCAATGAAAAGGTTTTGTATAAGGATCAAATGTGGGAGAAGAAACGGGAAAAATAAAGCAGAGGATACACAGTGCTTGATGAGATCACAGAAAAATTAAAGGTGCCTGAAAATCATAATGATCAATAGCCAAAACAAAAACAACAAACACAACAGCAACATGCACCTCAAACACCTGAAAGTGGTGTTAGAAGATCTACAAGGATAAGTAGACCCCCTGAATGATACTCTCATTCATTATATTATGTATTGTTGACTGATTCTAGTGAACCAGAATGTTATGAAGAAGTGACGCAAGTAGAAACCAGGAAGAAGTGGGAGCTAGCCATGAAAGAAGAGATGGACTCCTTGGTACATAACCTAACTTGGAACTCTGTCAGGTTGCCTACAGGTAAAACAACATTGCAGAATAAATGGGTTTACAGGTTGAAGGAAGAAGATGGAGGTAGAAAAAGGTATAAAGATAGACTTGTGGTGAAGGGGTTAGCATGGGAAGAAGGTATAGACTTTGATGAGATATTTTCTCCTGTTGTTAAAATGACTTCAATCATAACTATTTTAAGTCTAGTAGCAGCAGAAGATTTGCATCTTGAGCAGTTAGATGTAAAGACGACCTTTCTCCAGGGGGATTTGGAGGAAGAGATATATATGCAGCAGCCACAAGGATATGAGGTCAAAGGGAAGGAGAAACTAGTGTGTAGGTTGAAGAAGAGTTTGTATGGCTTAAAAGAGGCTCCAAGGCAGTGGTATCTCAAATTTGATAGCATGTCTGAACAAGGTTATACTAGATGTCACTCTAATCATTGTGTTTATCTGAAAAGGGAAAATGATGGTAGCTATATTATATTGTTATTGTATGTAGATGGCATGCTTATTACATGTTCTAACATGCAGGAATTTTTTGCACTCAAAGGAAAATTGGAAAATTCATTTGCAATGAAGGATTTGGGTGCTGCAAAACAAATCCTTGGTATGAGAATAACTAGAGACAGGAAAAATCGCAAATTAGCATTATCTCAGAGTGAGTACATACAAAAGGTGTTGAAAAGATTTAATAAGCAGAACACAAAACCAGTTAGTACACCTTTGGCTAGCCATTTCAAACTAAGTAAGGAGATTTGTCCCAAGACTCAGGAAGAGATGGATTATGTGTCTAAAGTTCCATATGCATTAGCAGTTGGAAGCTTAATGTATGAAATGGTCTGCACAAGGCCTGATATTTCACATGCAGTGGGAGTTGTAAGTAGTTACATGAACAATCCAGGAAAAGGAAATTGGATAGCAGTGAAGTGGATTCTCAGGTATTTGAGAGGTACCACATATCAATAATTATGCTTTGGTGGTTCAAACATTGATCTAAAAAGATATTTTGATGCAGACAAGGTAGGTGATAGAGATAACAAGAGGAGCACCACAGGGTATGTGTTTACTATAGGTGAAACAACTGTTAGTTGGGTTTCAAAATTGCAAAGTGTTTTTGCACTCTCAATGACGAAAGCAATGTATGTTGTTGCTACAGAGGCTAGTAAAGAAATGATTTGGTTACAAAGGTTTCTGAATGAATTGGGTAAGAAGCAGGAGTTGGCCAGGTTACACAGTGACAACTAGAGTTCCATTCATCTTGCAAAGAACTCATCATTGCATTCCAATACTAAACATATACATCTCAAATACCATTTCAAATGGTCAGTGTCGGAAGATGTACATTTGAAGTTGGAAAAGATACACACTAACTAGAATCCTGTAAATATGTTAATAAAAGTTGTAACCAGGAAGAAACTAAGATTGTGCTCAATTTCAATAGGTCTTCAAGTATGATGATGAAGATGAAAAATAGGCAGGTCCAAAGTGGAGTCATTGTCTAGAAAATGAAGAAGTGGTGGAGTTGCTATAATCATTCCCCAAGTGAGAGATTGTTGGGTGTGGAGCTTGATTATCTTTTTTATTCAGAGGTATCGTCGCATTAGACCCAGTTCGTAATGGGGCGGAAAATCTTCCCATCATTTAATCGCCATCAAGGGGGTCCAGGGAGGGGCAACAAAGATTTTATGAGCCCCCTTCCCTGGCGTGGATTCGGGAGCAGCGCCCCCAAAGCTAAAAATAGATGTACAATTGCCTTGTAAAATGTTGTAATTTTGTAGTCAATCTGAGTCATTCATTAGGCGGATGATATGATGGTAGAAGTTATGTTTAATTTAGGTTTTTTTCCCTATAAGGCCAGTCCCTCGCCATATATGAGGGGATTGTATTGCATCTATGTGCATGTGTATTCTAAGCGACAAAAGAGAGAGGAGATTGTGTGAGAGAGAAGAGGAAATTATAGTGAATCTATTGTAAGTTGTATCTCTTCATTTTGTTGGATAATATAGAAGGAAGGACTGGTTGTTTCTCCATGGACATAGCCCAACTTGGGTGAACCATGTATATCTATGTCTCTCTTGTTTTATGCATTTTCTTTGTTTGTGTTTCTGCAATCTTTTATGTGTTCCATTGCTCTATAATATATAATTTCCTAGCAATACTATACTTCTTCTGAGTTGAGTGCCACAATTCATTGCTTCTTGCTATACCAAGACCTTGTTGTTGATGTAACACTGAAAAATTCCTCCTAAACTTCTCTTCTTGTCTTATGGACTCCCTGCCCAATCTACATTTGTGAAGCCTTGTAGCTTCACTCCCTCTGTTTGTTTGTACCAAATACCAAAATGAGTAATGCCTCTAAGGTATCTCAACACATGCTTTATTACCTTCCAGTACAGTTTGTTTGGGTTAACCATGGCTTGACTAAGCTGGTTAACTTCATAACACATGTTCGGCCATATGTTCACCAAATACATAAGTGAACCCACAAGCTGCCTGTAAATGGTAGCCTCCAGTTCCTTACCTGAAGTGGCATCCTCTTTCCTCTAATTACCTGCTAGAGGAGTCTCCATGGGTTTTCTAATCTCCATGCTAAACTTTTTTAGTATCTCATTGGCATACATTCCCTAAGAGACAAATATTTCCCCATCTCCTTACCATACCTCCAAACCAAGGAAATGATGCATGAGTCCCATATCCTTCATCTCGAACTTTTTCAAAAATCCCTCCTTGCAAGATCTGATCAACTTCTCATCATGACTAAGGATCAAGTCATCAACATATAAAACAATAACCAATAATTTACCTTCTACCACAACGTGATAAAGGTTTTCATCTATTTCAATTTTGTTGAATCCCAAACCGGTGAGATAGCTATCGATCCTGATATACTAGGCATGGGGTTCTTTCTTGAGTCCATACAACGCTAGCTTGAGTCTTCACAAATACAACTCTCTATCAAAGGTCTCAAACCCCTCCGATTGCTCAATATACACCTCCTCCTCAATAAATCCATTGAGGAATGTTGTCTTCACATCCATCTGGTGGATCTTCCACTCCATCTGTGATGACAGTGCTAGAATTGACTTGATGGATGAGTACCTTGCTACTAGAGAAAATGTCTCCTCATAGTCAATTCCCTCCACCTGAGAGAACCCCTTGGCCACAAATCTGGCCATTTATTTCTCTATGCTCCCATCTGCTACATTATTTACCTTGTAAAGCCATATCGAACCAACCACTCATTTATCTATTGGTCTTGGGACCACTTCCCAAACAATGTTTCTGACAATGGAATCATATTCCTTTACCATAGCATGAACACATATTGGTTCCTCTACATCTTCCTCGAATGAGGATGACTCTATCTGTACAAGTTCACTCATCAGATCCATGTATCTAGTGTACCAATCCGGTGACCTCCTCTACCTGCATTGTGAGGTGGGCACTCCCACATTCTCTCTAGCATCCTGCAATAATTTGTCAACTTCCCTGGTCTACTTCCTTCCTTCTATAAATGTCTTTTCTTGAGTGGATGTCTCCGCCCTCTACTCCTCTACTTGTGGCTACTCCACAACTTCCTGATGTTCTTCCTTGGAGCCAAAGATCCTAATCATGTTGCAACTGAAGCTCCCTATAAAGAGGATGCCTCGTTTCCTTCCCCTCATCCAATTTCACATATCTTTTGACCACTGTCATCCTGAAAGATGGAAATTACACATGATAGTTGTGAGGTGTATTAGTGTACCCCATAAATATGCCCAACTCTATTGTAGGCTCTAGCTTTTTCCTTGTTTCCTTTGAAACATGGCAGTAAATTGATGATCCAAAGATCCTGAAGTATGACACATCTCATTTCATCCTTCAAAAATATTTCATTGGTGTACTTGTGCCAAGAATCTTGTGAGGACTCATGTTCTACAAGTAGACCATTATGTTGCATGCTTCATACCACAAGTGTAGAGGTAGGCCTTGGTCATGCAACATTTCCCATGTTTCTAACATAGTACTTTTATTCTTCCTTGCAACTACCCCATTTCGTTGTGGGTTATGAGTTGTTGTCAACTCCCTTCAAATGCCTTCCTTTTCACATAAATTTTTAAACTCATTTGACACGTAATCATCACCATTATCACTCCTAAGAGACTTCACTTTCGTTCCAGTCTCTTTCTCAACAAGTGCTTTAAACTCAACAAATTTGTAGAAGGTTTGGTCTTTCTCCTACATGAAGTAGATCTAGCACTTCTATGAAAAATGATCTACAAATATAAAATAATACTTTTTCTTGGCAACGGAGGTTGTCGATGAAGGTCCACATACATCAAAGTGGATCCTTTCAAGGATTGCATGCACTCTGTTGTCTCGATAATTGAAGGTGGATTTTTTGTACTTCCCCAATATACACATGTTGCATGTATCCCGCTTCTCTAGTGCTCCATTGGGGAGCCCTGTAGAAATTTGTTGCATGATCTTCAAAGTGCCATGATGCACATGGCCAAGTATTCTATGCTATAATTCGCCAACATCTTGGCTCTGCACCTTCTCTACTTTTGTGATAAATGCTACATAGTCTTCCACATTTAATTTCTAGAGGTTCTTCACTCAAACCCCTATATGCTTCACTTCTCCCGTGGCGATGTGTCTCAAGAAATCCTTCCTTTTGTTGAATATCACATCATAGCCATAGTCTTTCAACATCGCGACAGAAACTATATTCTTTTTCATACTCGGTACATACATCACATCCTTGAGCTTAAGAGGGGAGCCAGACTCCCTCTAAAAATTAATTTTACCAATGTCGTTCATGTTATACCTTCCATTATCTCCCATCTCGACATGCATCTAAAAAATTATTTGTTTCTCGTCATGTGGAATGAGGCACTGCTGTCAAGATACCATACACTACCCATCATTGTGCTTTTCATGCATGAAATGAGGGTAAAATAAAATTTGAACTCTGAAGCCAAGGCTTCACCCGTTGCTCCTCTTGGAGTCTTCTTACTTGCCTTCTTATGTGGACATTTCATAGCATAGTGTCCCAGTTCATGACAGTGAAAGAACTTCATTTTGGACAAGTCTTTCTTCTTGCCCCCTTGACCAGATTCTTCTTTGGATTAGGATTTATTTCATTTCCCTTTCTTTGCCTTACCATCCAAGGCACAACTCTCTTTATCTTTGCCCTTGGATGAAGTCCCGTCTCTATTTCTTTGCCTTATTTCTTCCTGAACTAGATCATACCATAACCTATCCCATCTTGGTAATTTCTATCTACAATTTACTGAATCTTGGTAACTATTCCATCTCTTGGGAAGGCCCAAGGGGGCTAGAGCTACTAGATTTTCTTCAGGGATAGTAACACCGACCCCGCCAAGTTCATCACGACACTATGTAAACCTACTCAGGTACGACGAAATTGTTTCATTCTTTTGCATCTTAATACTTTGAAGCTTGTCCTTGAGTGTCAAATTCTTGTGGTAACTATTGTTCTCAAACAACACTATCAGTGTTTTCCACATCCTAATGGAGTCTCTTTCTTGTGGAGATTCAAGACAATATGGTCTCGAACTCCCTCCAATATGATGCTCCTCACTTTAGCCACATCCTTCTTCCACTCAGCAAGATCTTTGGCATTAGATGTTGGTGGTTTTTATACATCCATCTTGATGTATTCTAGCAGCTCATTATCAACCAATACTGCCTCCATGCAGATCTTTCATGCCAAAAAAATTTTGGTTCCTTCCAAATCATACTCAAGCCTATGTCCATTGAAATTCATCTTCTCAGTCTTGGAGAAAACCTATAACACTGATCTTCAAATTATAACCTCCTATAATGACAACTTTGAAATATTTTATGTACTGTGAATCTAGCTCTGATACCATGTAGAAATTAATGTATAGATTCTAAATTGCTTATGAAATTTTTTAAATCACAAGACTACAAGATACACTATTGATCTACGAAAGTAAATTCATGATCGAGAACACAAATCATTAGCATGCATCAAGATTCAATGCATATACACATAGTTTTAAATAGGGGAAACAACTGCTCAAAATCGCTTACTATTTGTATTGCATTATTCAAAGAATCTGGATGAATATAATATGTTATGCTCAATCTTGAGCTCAACCAGCACATGTATCTTCTATCCTCTGCCTGACTGAGTGACCTTGACCAATACTTAGCCAAAATTTTGAGCCTCCAAGCTCCTATTTCCTTGCATTTTTCATTGAGGAATCAGCCCCTATTTGTTATGGAAATAGCTCAATTGGATTGTGCAATTCCTATAGGCCCATCCTTTGACTGCACGTGCCACCTATACAACTTGAACTAGTTTAAAACTAATAGTACACTTCCCTTGAACTTAAATCTCAACTATGTAACTAGAATTCTCTACATGCAACAACTATTTTGGATTGATTGACCAGTCAATGGGATGATCACTCAGTGTGAAAAAAGTTACACACACTCAACTTGACCTGCACTAGTTCTAATGGCAGTGAGAACTAGTTAAACTGACAATAACTCAAATTAACTTAAACATAACTCAAATTAGCTTAAACATATTACTACAAATTAGCAATCAATCATGTAGAACTAAACTCAAGTGTCTCAAACTCGAATTTACTGAGTTAACTAAGTGACAAGATCCATGTCACCTATGTTAACTACCTCCAAGTATTATGCTGAAATTGAAATTCGAATTTTAATCTAGTTTGACCAAGGCAAAGTCAAATATAGATTTTCTTGTTGCATTTTCAACAAGGCATGAGCCAAACTTTGTTAACATGTTGTTACAACACCTGAAAGCTCTGGAAATTTTTTGAAATGAAAGGTGGTTGAGTTATTTTGAGAAGTTGTAGGGTTTTAGTGAGTTGGTTGCTCTCAAGTTAATAGGCCCTAACCAAACAGTATTCTAAAGTCAAAGGTTTCAAAATGGCCATTATAGAAGATATAATTGCAAGAGTAATAAGGCTACTAGAGACAAGAGCTCAATGGTTTCCAAGGAAGGTGGTGATTTCATCAACTAATTCTATGTTTCTGTAGGAAGGAGAGGAATTGGTGTTTAAGCTTAGGGGATTTGACAGAACACCTCTTCCCCACACTTGGGAAGATGTGGCTCTCTTCATCCATAAATGTATCACCAATGAAGGGTTCTTTGGGATTATATTCAATTACCATTTTCAACTGCTGGCAAATCTTAAGACATAGAAGATAATAAATTTTCCTTACTACTTGTTGAAGTCTTTAGAGCATATGGCAGAGGCAATGTGAGGGGAAAATCACTCAGAAGCTTGCCTGACCAATCATGCACTTATCAAATTGATCATAATTCACTCATTACAGGGGTAGGGAAGTTCATGGGATGATTTGTTAACAAGGCCACGTGCAAATGCAGAGGACGATGAAAGTGAGGAGAATGAGGAGAGTGTTGAAATAGCACCTAAAAATAAAGTTGAGACACCCTTAGATGTAGGTTTTTTACATCCCCTAGGCAAAGTAGGGTGGATGCATTTCTTATACCTAGTCGTTGAAACCATAAGAGATGGAGCTCTATAAAAACTTTTGTCAATGCATCCTCAAAAGGAAAAAGGGCATCAACGGGGGAGCTTGTGGAGGTGTCTAGTGGATCATTGGAGAATATCTATCATGGGTGTCTTAAGAAGAAGAAAAAATGAAAGAAGCAACTACTAAAATAATAGTACCTAAGCCAGCAGCTGAAGAAACAAATATTTTTAAGGAAACCAAGGATGCCTTAGGACAAGTGAAGGGAAAAGAGAGAAGGTTGGAGAAGTTGATTGACAAAAGGAATCTTAAGAGAAGTGTGCGAGGGGTTGTTGAGAAAAAGGCTACTCTAGAACCCTAAGAATGCATTATTACAGCTAAACCAAGGGAGACTGTGGTGTCGGGCTATACCCGACATCAACCATACTTAGCCACAACTGATGCCAGGGTAACACCGCCCGCACAAACCCACAATATGCATTTACTCACTGATGCATCCACAACTATCCCAGGATATTCAACTCTGCAATGGAGTTAAATCTACAGACCATAAATGGTCAAGAGGCCCATTCCTCTATTCCTGTATAATGGAACCCAATCACCCCGCCAATACTTCCTCTTGGGACTATATATGAAATCCCATGTATCAGCGCTTTTATTCCATTATAATATTTATACAAAGGATTAACACACAATACGCATACTTTCCGCAGCACTTACAAGTTTAGCACCAACTTCGAGGTTAGAACCTCATCGCAATGTTCGGTAGTCATATATATATGCTATTTCCCTTCCTCCGAGTCCGATATAACTATCAGAAGTCGCAACCACATGCTTATGTGAAAAGGCCCACACTACTGGAAATATTAACTACTTGGGAATGAAATTCCCTTGGTTCATACCTTACGGATTTCAAAATGTATAGTCCTGAATTGATGTATCGTCGGGTCCAACATTATAAAGTTCCTCCGCCGAAAGCCGATTACCCTGACGCCCGATCGCCGATAGTCAGACTTCAAAAATAATAGAACCGCCTCTATAATTATTGGCGGTTCCGCACCATTCTTCGCCCAAAGCACTACTACAATCTTCGAGCGTCGATATGCTTTATCGCCAATATCACCATCGGCGATATCGCAATTCCACTAAACTGCTAACCCTTGGTGCCTCCAATCGCCGATATGCGATTTAATCGTGACCGTTGATCTAGCCACGATCTAACGGTCTACGATTGATCGCCATATCACAATATCGCAACTCCGCTAACTATTGCCCCTTGGTACCTCTGATCGTCGATATGCGATTTAATCAAGGCTGTTGATCCAGCAACGATCCAACGGTCCATGATTAATCACGCTCACCCCTTGCAACCTTCCAAGGTTTATCCTGATAGCTTTAAAGGGTCTTCCGCCACTGCGATTTGATCTCAGCCATTGATCTAGATGATCCAATGGCTACTGAGCATCACTTGCACTTCTCCACAATTCCTTTTACTTAGAATTTTTACAATGTTTCTTCAATTTCTTGGTGATTGCTTCTTTAAAGGTTTCGTCCTTCATTGCTTCTACTACGCCACTCTAATGCTCCAATTCCCCTCCAAAACTAACTCTGCCTTTCACTAGGATTCAATGATTCCTTGTGATTCATCTCTAAGCGTGTTACGCCCTTGAGTACTACAGAACTCTGCTTGCACTTCGTTACAAAATCTACGAGTTCATAATTCACATGAAATCAAATCATATACACTCAATTCACGCATATGCACACTCAGAATCGAACTCCTACTTTGTATTAACACATAAAAGTAATTGATTACAATTGAGACTCTCGGTCTCTCTCACAGGCCTGATTCTCAACACTTGTGGCCTCTCCCCTCTTGCTCGTAGGCTTACATACATATACATATATGAAAACATTGGATCGGATCTTTGAAGTTCCGATCAATCCTCTAACAAAAGCCTAAAGCTCTACATGCATGCATACATGGCAGAAAATCCTCCTTGAGACTTTATTCCATCTTTTCTCTGTTTTAAAACAGAAAAGCCTCCTTGGTCCACATCTATTCTGTTTATGCCTAAAAGCTCTCCCTTGCTCCTAGAATCATGGAACTACTCATGTTATTATTTATTTATTTTGAGAGCATATAATTAAATCACACTTAAAGGCCTAAATATTACTTTGACTTGGAACTTAGGAAACTATTTCTTAAAATGCATGACCCCCTATGTCTACTATTTACAATGATTTTCCTTGGGCTGAATGCTCCTGCATCAAACTCCCAAAGTATAAAATATTCTTGATCTCCTGATCATGTGTCTTCTGGTCTTGGTCTTCCTGGATCCCACACTTTGTTCTGTAGCTGTCTAGATGCTTTACTCCTTTGCTGCCGCTGCACTTCTGCTATCTTTTTCTCCATTTTCTTCTTCCTGTCAATCAGGCTCAACTTCTGATTGATCTTGCTTGCTGTTGCTACCATTTTCCTCCATTTGAATTGCTTCATCATCTGCTGCCATATTTCTTCAATTTCTATGTCTAGCCTATCTTTGAACTGGTCTATCTTTTGCTTCTTACTTTTGTCTTCTTCTCTTTGTTTCAGGTTATTTTTGTAGTCTTCTACGTTGACTTTTCTTTTACTTGCTTCATTCTCTGGTTTACTTGCTCTTGCTTTACTTGCTACCATTTTTGTTGCCTCCCTATCTTCCTTCCCCTCTCTCATGATTGAATCATGACTATTCAGCATTTCCTCCAGCAATTTAACATCTTTGTTCCATGGATTGAATTTTTCCATGAAGTCTTCTTCTTTCATATTTACTTGTCTGCTCACCTGTGCCAAATCTCCTCCAGCGATTGCAAAAAAACCTGCATTCACAAAACACTTGTTATAATTAAAAACATGAGGCCTTGGTGCCTCTTCTTTCTTTGGAAACATTTCAGTTTGTTTCTCTATTTCCTCTTCCTCTATCAGCATATCAATATGCTAATTCGAATTCTTAGCAGAATTCATGAGACTGTCCATTAGTCTCTCTTCCACACCATCTGTTCTAATGATGCCTTCCTGCTCTTGTCCACTGTAGTGAACTTCTCCTCCTTTAACCTGCTATTAGTTATCTTTACTTTGAAATTGTTTGATTCCTACCGCTTCTTCACCATCTTCAAACAATCTCTGCTCAATCTCTTTGATCACATACTCATACTCATTCATGCATTTTAATGAATCTACAAACAAATTACTGCATCTTTTTGTCTCCATGCCTACTTGAGACACATCTTCTTCTTCAGAAGCTGTAACTGCAACTTCTGTTTTACCATCAAGTTCTCTCATCAATTTCTCCAGCAGTTTAATCTCTTCTTCACACTTAGCAAGCACTTCATCACAATGCTCTTTCCTTCCAGCTTCATCCTTCACATATTGTGTTACAGTATTAAAATATTGTCTTCCTTCGACCCTTGTATTCTCAAGGTCTTTATGTTGTAGCAATCCACTACTTCCCTCATTCAAGAGGTCTTCTCCATCATACTCTGTTCTCCTAGAGTACTCCTCCAGACTGTCGACATCTTCAAAAGGTTGTCCATCTTCTTCAAAACACTTCTTTGTTAGTGTCCTTTCCCCCTTTGCTATGTCTTTCGCATAGACTTCTTCCTTCTTAACATCTTTCAGTAGATGTCCAGCTTCCCTACTGTCTATCTCAACAGTTTCCATGGTTATCTTCACTGTGCCTATCATCATAGTGAATTGATGATCCTTTCCTATGTTTTCATCTAACATAGTCTCTTCCTCAAGTTTGCCTTCAGTCCCTGGTTGTTTATCTTCTCCGAAGATATCCTCGAATGGTTTTTTTTCTCCTACAATACCTGCCATCATACATAAACTACCAGTTTTAAAAATATAAGACCCTATGGTCTCACTTGATGGTCCAGACATCATATCTCCTTGCTGTTCTATATGAATCAGAACTTTTTCGATGGTCTCTTCTTCAATCTCCTCAAGCCCTTCACTTAGTTGCTTGACATCTTCCACCAGCTGTATATGAGATCTGTCTACCTCATCTTCTTCTAGGACAGAATTTTGATTATGTTGGTCTTTTTCCTTCTTCATGACAATATCAGCCAATTGTCCTTCACCTGCAAACATACACAAATTGTCATATTTAAAACCATGTGACCCTTCGGACTTACTTGAAGTTTCAGTCTTCAAGTCTTCATCTTCACTATCTCCCAGAAATTCTCCTTGTTATGGTTCACAAATGGATTCTTCCATTTCAACTTCCTTGAGTTTTCCCTTCAACCACTTCACTTCCTTTTGTTGCAGCCTTCTCTGCAACTTATGCCACTTTACTAGCTTCTTACTTAAGACCCAACCTAGTCTCTAGCTTTCCTCAAGCATTCTCCTTAATGCATTGAGTTGTTCTTTTAATTCAGCAACCTCTTTGTCAATTTCCTCTTGACTCATCTTCTTTCCATTTGCCTTGGCATCCTCTTTCTTATATCCTCTATTGTGGCTTTTCTCTGAACCTCTACTATGACTATCAATAGTCATATTCTTCTCTTCTTTCTTCATGAGCTCCTTTGCAATAAGCCTCTGCAACAGCTAGTCCTCCTGGCTGCAATCTTACCTCACTAAGCTTTCCTCACTCAGTATTTTGTTAAGCATGGGTCCTCTGTCTGGAACCTCTTCTTGAGAAACACCTTTGCTCCTTCTAGGCGTCTGCAACCTCTCACTCTCTCTTGAGAACACTTCAATTGTCCTCTCTATCCAATTTCTTATTGGATTCTTCCGGTTCACTGCCACTTCTCTATAAGAGTATTCTCCTTACTCTGTCTTTAAGAACTCACCTGGTTCTTCTCTCACAGCTTCTATTGCTATCACCTGTGCATTAGCATAAAAACACACATTCTTAATTTAAAACAGAATATTCCTTCAAGATCTCAGCATGATCTTTTTCCACCCATTCTTCTGCACTTTGAATGGCTTGTCCTCTGGTTGGTTTCTCAAGTCCTTTTTCCGTCAGAACTTGCATTAAGCAATCTTGCTTTCTCTTTCCTTTAAGGAATTCTCTATTCCTGTTTGCTCCAATCCTCTGCTAGAATGCTTCAGTCTTCCAAGAACTTCAAAAGTTCTTCTTTTACAAATTATAAATCTGCTCTAATACCACTAATGGTGCTGGGCTATACCTGACATCAACCATACTTAGCCACAACTGATGCTAGGGTAACACGGCCCGCACAAACCCATAATATGCATTTACTCAATGATGCATCCACAACTGTCCCAGGATATTCAACTCTGCAATGGAGTTAAATCTACAGACCATAAATGGTCAAGAGGCCCATTCCTCTATTCTTGTATAATGGAACCCAATCACCCCGCCAGTACTTCCTCTCGGGACTATATATGAAATCCCATGTATCGGCACTTTTATTCCATTATAATCTTTATACAAAGGATTAACACACAATATGCATACTTTCCGTAGCGCTTACAAGTTTAGCACCAAATTCGAGGTTAGAACCTCATCGCAATGTTCGGTAGTCATATATATATGATATTTCCCTTCCTCCAAGTCTGATATAACTATCGGAAGTCGCAACCACATGCTTATGTGAAAAGGCTCACACTACCAGAAATATTAACTACTTGGGAATGAAATTCCCTCTGTTCATACCTTACGGATTTCAAAATGTATAGTCCTGAATCGATGTATCGTCGGGTCCGACACTATAAAGTTCCTCCGCCGAACGCCGATTACCCCGACGCCCGATCTCCAATAGTCGGACTTCAAAAATAATAGAACCGCCTCTATAATTATTGGCGGTTCCGCACCATTCTTCGCCCATAGCACTGTTCCAACCTGCGACCATCGATATTCTTTATCGCCGATATCGCCATCGGAAATATCGCAATTCCACTAAATTGCTGACCCTTTGTGCCTCCGATCACCGATATGTGATTTAATCGTGACCGTTGATCTGGCCACGATCTAACGATCTACGATTAATCGCCATATCGCAATATCGCAACTCCGCTAACTATTTCCCCTTGGTACCTCTGATCGTCGATATGTGATTTAATCGGGGTCATTGATCCAGCAACGATCCAACGGTCCACGATTAATCGCGCTCACCCCTTGCAACCTTCCAAGGTTTATCCCGATAGCTTTAAAGGGTCTTTTGCCGCTGCGATTTAATCTCAGCCATTGATCTAGATGATCCAATGGCTGCTGAGCGTCACTTACACTTCTCCACAATTCCTTTTACTTAGAATTTTTACAATGTTTCTTCAATTTCTTAGTGATTGCTTCTTTAAAGGTTTCGTCCTTCATTGCTTCTACTACGCCACTCTAATGCTCCAATTCCCCTCCAAAACTAATTCTGCCTTTCACTAGGATTCAATGATTCCTTGTGATTCATCTCTTAGCGTGTTACGCCATTGCGTACTACAGAACTCTGCCTGCACTTCGTTACAGAATATACGAGTTCATAATTCACATGAAATCAAATCATATACACTCAATTCACACATATGCACACTCAGAATCGAACTCCTACTTTGTATTAACACATAAAAGTAATTGATTACAATTGAGACTCTCGGTCTCTCTCACAGGCATTATTCTCAACACTTGTGGCATCTCCCCTCTTGCTTGTGGGCTTACATACATATACATATATGAAAACATTGGATCGGATCGTTGAAGGTCCAATCAATCCTCTAACAAAAGCCTAAAGCTCTACATGCATGCATACATGGCAGAAAAGCCTCCTTGAGACTTTATTCCATCTTTTCTCTGTTTTAAAACAGAAAAGCCTCCTTGGTCCACATCTATTCCTTTTATGCCTAAAAGCTCTCCCTTCCTCCTAGAATCATGGAACTACTCATGTTCTTATTTATTTATTTTGAGAGCATCTAATTAAATCACACTTAAAGGCCTAAATATTACTTTGACTTGGAACTTAGGAAACTATTTCTTAAAATGCATGACCCCCTATGTCTACTATTTACAATGATTTTCCTTGGGCTGAATGCTCCTACATCAGCCTGATGAACAACTAGATAAGAGAAAATAGGAAGAGCCTATAGAGGAAGGTGCCTCCATGTCTGAAGCTCCTGCTATTACACCAAATTTCTAGCATGGGGAAGAAGAACTAGTGTTGGAAGAATCTATAAAATAACAAGAGGATTCCCCTCTACTAGGTAAGACTGAAATTGACCCTCATGTCCATAAAATTGAAAAATTGAAAAGGGAAAACGAAGAGTCATGGATGGAGATAATGACTAATTTCCTTCCTCAAAGCTCATGGTTGAGAAACAACTCTAGTTTATGAAGGGAAATGGATTAGAATTCCTAGCAGAAGTAGCAGAAATGATATCACGCACTAAAGAAACCTCAAATTTGTGTATGGAATGTAAACAAGTTCTTAAGGAACTTAAGCTTGAATAATTAAATACTCTCTTAGTTGGAGTTCAATTAGGAGAAAAAGATGAAGAATTTCAACCTACTGCTCCACAAGTACTTGCTAATGACATTTTTTGTCACACAAGAACCAATAGGAAGAACAAAATATTTTGTTACTCCACAAGAACCTATTTATCATGCTACTATTACACAAGAACCAACAGTTGAAACAAAGAAGACTGAAATTGATTTGACTGCTACTCCAAAATAACTAATCGGCGATGTTATTGTTACATAAGAACTAGCAGCTAAGATAGTGTAGTAGGAGAAGAAAGGGGATAAAGAAAAGATTGTTGAGCTTGAGATTGTAACAACATCAGGAACATCCCAACTTAATCCTGAATAACTATTGAGAACAACATATTTTCTTGGGGAAGTAGAAAAATGGAAGAAGTTAGCAGTCTTCCCCAAAGATAAAGTGATTTTTCTGAAACAACATGAGGAGATTGTCAACAATGTTCATTAGAGAAATTTTGAGGCCTAAAATGGGCCTCAAAACAAAAATTTACAACCAAAATCAACTTTATCAGAACAAATACGATTCAAGATGATGATGTCAACCATGGGGGATGATTCACCATTTTTGGAGTAAAAAGTAGAAAGCTTAAAAATTAAAAAATTAAAAACTACTTTTTCAAATCATATTTTCAACTTATCTTCCTATTGTTTTACTCAACTTTAAAGTAGGAGCACTCATTGGATGTAGAATTTAATTCCTCATCCAAGGACTACCCATGTTGCATAATTTTGATGGACCATGCTACATGAAAATTATGCAACATGGGTACTCCTTGGATGAGGAATTAAATTATGCATCCAAAGAGTGCTCCTGCTTCAAATTTGAGTAAAATCATAGGGGAGATAAGTTGAAAATATGAGTTAAAAAATAAAAAATAAATAAATAATAAATAATAAATAATAATAATAATAATAGTTTTTTCTCTTTTCCCTCTAAAATTAGACGATATAATCTAATTGTATTTTATTATTTCCAATATTCTTTTATAATATTCCTTATGAGGCCCATTTTAGACGTCAAAATTTCTCTAATAATAAGGAATGGGTTGAAAAATTGAGAGTTTAAGATTTTATAAGAATTCAAAGAGGGAGGAAGTAGGCAATGGTGCAAGTAAAGCAATTACAAGAAGAGTTGCAGCTGCTACAACAAGAGAAGGAATTTATGTATGAGATTATTGATGGTTTACTAAAATTGTGGAATCCCTTCCCATATTAACCTTTACTCTTTCAAGAGAAACACTTTCTCTTTCAATTGACGACCCTTAAGGAAAAGCGACCATATAATACAAGGTAAATTAAAGATTTCTTGGCAACTTTTCAAAATGTAATTTATCATAGAAGCATTTTCTATGTGAGTTATATTTGCATGACTTTGCATGCTTTGTAGATAGATCTTTTAATATGACACTTTATGTGGGGTACATTCATCTGTGAGATTTTGTATCTTTTGCTCAAAACCAGGTAAGCTGGAAAGTTGCATATGAAAATATAATAGTCGATGAGGAATTAGTAAAGTTGTGCATTAGAAATTAGTTTGGCTCTGTTGATGTTTTTGTTGGGGAATATAATTAGATATGGCAGTTTCCAGCCACCATAGATTTGGCAATGGAACATCAAAGCTTGGTTTTGAAAATATGCCTCAGGAATATTCAAGGAATAGATGCAAGTGCATTAGAAGTGAGTAAGCTAAGACTGAATGTTTGTCAACAGGATTTGAGGGAAGAGGACCTCTATTGTTATCAAAAATTTGTGCAAGTTCTGTCTAGGGTTCCTCAATATTTGGATTGTATAAGAGAAGTGGCATATGATGGATTGAACTTAGGTTTAAGTTTCCTCTTATTTGGCCTTCGATCTATCAATATTAGCACCCATATCATTTTACTGACAAACTTTGGGAAATGGATTTGGTCCTTTCCCAAGGCTATAGGGGAAGGGCTAAGGATACTACAGAATCATATGATCTTTCAGAACTACACTTACAACATGTCAGGAACTAGTCACAAGGGTCTGCACAGGGACATGTAGATGGTTAAGCTAGGGGGAGATGTTGGGCCATGGAATTGTTACCTTTTTTCATTCACTTCCCTATTCCTTTTACTCCCTTTTTGACCAAAAAGGCCACACTTTATCGCTATAACAGTAATTATTCACCTAAGCATGTCATTTTTTGTATGTCACTTTCTTAGTCTTATAATTTGGCAAAGGAACTACTTTCTTAGGTGATTTTTTTTATAAAATTGACATATGGTTCATTTTAGGTTTAAGTGGTATGTTGAAGTTATTGTTATAGGATTTCACTTTCAGTTTCCTTTATCAATCTGGGACAAGACTCCGAGAAATGTTGTTGATACATGAAAAGTTTTCCTTCGGCAAGTTTTTCTTCCTTAATTAGTCACATGGACTGAATCTAGGAGTGCATCAAGTGAAATCCAATTCAACCACCAAGAGGTATTCATGGATCATACAGATCATGTAGTTAAGATCTTCTACAAAGTTATTGTAATTGAAGGAAATTGTTACAACTTTACCCCTATCATGGAAAATGTTGTATAAATTATCAAAATATATTCTTATTTTAAGATCACATGAGAATCAAAATATTTTCATGATGATCTTCCTGTCGTATTTGAAAATTATAAAGAAGAGAGTATTTTTCCCATGAGGGAAATGAAGGGAATTAGAGAGATATGATTAGAAATAAGGGGGAAGGCAACAAGCATTGTAATCTTAGTGTTTTATTAATGTAAATCTCAACCTTGTGGCATCATATCTTTCTCTAAGTAGTTTGTGTGTTATTTAGTGCATCAGCCCCTACTCAGGAGGAAGGGCCCTCCTTCTTAGCAAGGATCACTAGTTAAGTAGGATACAGTAATTATTTGTATTATTTCTTCTCAATTTTGTGATTGTTGTTACTACCAATTTTATTTATGAGTTATTAAATGCAGGGAGATTTTGAATGGTGTGACAGCATAAGTCTCAGATTGGTCCCTCTTATTAGTGTAGAAGCAAGTTATTTACTTGTCTGTTGCAGATTGGATTGTACTTTCTTTAAATGTGTGTGTTCATCATTGATTGAGTGATCGAAGGATTTGCGAGAGTGTTGTTTATGAATGAAAGCAGTTGTGTAACAACGTGATTTATTATGCAATGGTGTGACTCATTTCTGATTGTATTGAAAAGTTTAACAACTTGAATGTTTGTTGAGAGTGAGTTTGCAGTGACCTTGGTTTGAGATTCATTATGTTAGTTATCATTGCCCTTGCATAGACTTTGCATGACAGCATTGTAAAAGTTAAGCCTACTCGGATTGATAATTAATGTGAGAGTGGACATGTTACTCTGGTTTAAAGGAACAGTTGTTTCACAGACACTATGCTTAGAGGTTATACAAAGGAAAATAGGGCTAGAGGTGTGGACACCAGAAAATCCACCACGGGTTATTTATATTTTTTTGCAAGTGTAACATTGTCTTCAGCATCTAGATTGAAAAATGTAGTAGCCCTATCCATAGCAGAGAAAAAATACATATCTGCCACAAAATCCTACAAAGATATATTATGGATGCAACAATTCTAAGGAGAGATTAGAATAAAACAAGATAAATATGTGTTTCATTTTGATATAATGGCATTCATTTATTCAAAACCCAACTTATCATTCTAAGACAAAGCACATTGATGTGAGATATCATTAGATTTGTTAGGTGCTAGATGATGGGTTGATGCAGTTGGAGAAAATACACATTTAACATAATTCAGTTTATATGTTAACAAATATTTTTCCAATGGATAAGCAGGAGTTCTGCAAAACCTTTGTTGGATTGATACAAATGTGATGAAAGACATATTGGAAAAGGATTAGTAGTAAGGAGATAGAGACAATAGATAAATATTCACTCAAGCTTCCATATGGTATCAAGTGAGAGAATGTTAGATGTGAGACCAAATCAAATAAAATTAAAATATATAATATTTTGACTTCTTCATGCTTCTAAAATGTTATAGAAGGAATCAAATGAGTTAAAATTGTTTGGGCGCATAGTATTGTAATCCATGGTAATGGCCCATGGTGTTAGTTGATGGTATTGTAACAAAGTCTATTTACATGCTAGGATCATCTATGGTAAAATGGGTGTGAGTGAGAAATAAATTAGTTAATGTGTGTATTCATTTGTTTATTAAATAATCTCTAATCCTTTCCCCATGGTTTTTCCCATTATTGTTTTTTCCAAATAAATCTAGTGTATTGTGGTAAATGTTAAATTTATTCCTTGTTTATTTTTTTCCTATATTGTTTTATTATTAACAAAGAGGAGGTAAACTTAGTGGGAGGCTGGTGAAGGTTTCATGGATTCTAGCCTGAGATAAATAGGGGATATATGTTTAAATAGTGAAAATCCCACCCATACAGATTTCATATAAAGTGAATTACGCTTAGCAACTATGTGTCTTTTTTGTTTATAGGTCATGATAGATGATTAGGACTATGGGGAGATCAACACTCTCAGCTTTGAAGGAGTAGTGACCAGTAAGGGTAAGAAACTTATGGCTCAAGAGATACACCCCATGGAACCATCTCAATGAGGCAGTTAATTAGCTAATGGGGCATTCTAAAACAATGTAGTTTCAATTCAAGCAAAAGGTTGTGGCTTGTAGAGAATTACTAGAGCTAAACAAGAGACGCTACAATATAAGAGTCAATTCTCACATCGTTGTCCAGATACATGTAAAGTGACTATCGCAAGCGTCGATGAGGAGGTTTAGTGCTTGTGTAGCAAAGTATCTAGCTACGACATAATTTCTCAGGATAAGAGTGTGTTTGCAACCCAATGAATTACAAAAATAAGAAGACACAATATTTAAAACTAGCAAATATGAATAGGGTAATGAATGCCATGGTGGAATAGGATATTGCACCATAATGCAAAAAAATCATTGATCTTAAGCACCAATTAGCCATTTTTCAAGGAAAATTTGAGGCCTTCATGAAGGGCGCTTATGGAATTGGTATCTCTATGAAGAAAGTGGAGGGGGAAATGGGAATTGCTAAGAAAATGGAAGAGTAACATGGATTTTAGGGCTCACATGACAATCCTCTTTTCAATCTAGAGGATCCCAAGCTAGAGACACCAAGACCAAAGGATAGACCCAGGACTCAAAATGATAGTCACAGTCATGAGGAGGCAACTCTAGAGATAACTCTAGAGTAAATCCCCCCTTCCTTCGGTCTTTAATCCCTTGTCTTACTAGTATTTTATGAACAATTCCTAACTTGCAAGTCATAAACTCTAGGGGATTTATTTTATCCATAGACTCTAAATATTTGAAATATGTTAATAAAATCTCTCTAATTTTTAATATCATTGGAGAGCTTGGTTTCTCGTGAAGTATACCTTCATGTATCATTTTTATAAATTTTTTACATGACATAAAATATAAAATTATGTGTGTGTGTGTGTGTGTGTGTGTATATATATATATATATGTATGTATATATGTATATATGTATATATGTATAGATGTATATATGTATAGATGTATATATGTATATATGTGTGTGTGTGTGTGTGTGTGTCACATGTTGATTGTGGTTATCTCAACTAGTTGGGAAGAAAGGTTGTTATCTCCCCTACCAAATTTCAACTCCCTACAAGTGACATGATGATGAGAAATCTTATTATAATTTCTATGTCCTTATGAATAGTGTGGTATTGACCCTCACTCTCACCCTCGGGTTAAGAGAGAGGATGATATTTCAAGGGAAATCATCCTTTCTCTTAGCCCAAGGGTGAGAATGAGGGTCAATACACCATTGTTCATAAGGACATATCCATTATAATAATATTTCTCATCATCATGTCACTCGTAGGGAATGTTGAAAAATGTAGCAATAAAGTCTCAATTTAATTTTAGCTTGGTCAAATTGAGAAAATTCAAATTTCTACATTAGCAGACAACTTGGATGCAGTTAACTTGTGTGACATAACTTTTTTCACTTAGTTAGCTCAGTAAATTCTAGTTAGAGGAGTTATATTTCAGTCAAGCATGTGTGATTGATAATTTGTAGCAATTATCATATTAATGCAAGCAAGCAAAGGAGTTTTTAGCATATTGCTTTCCCCTAGAAAAATATTGTGTACATGTGTGTTATTTCTCATTGCATGTTAGTGATTGATGTTCTAAATTGTGAATTTAATTGCATAGAGAAGTAGAGTAGGATTGTGTCTTGTGATTTAGATTAAAATTTCATGAGAAATTACAATTCTACACCATAATTTCTACATGGTATCAAAGAAGGATTCACATTAGAACATGAATTTTGAAGTTGTTTCTCACGAGGATCGAATTTGCAGTTCAATCTAGCAGGATCTCTTCAGAGTTGGGAATATGACCTTAAATAGGTTGATACTATAGTATGTCTTGGAAGGCGGCTCTAATTTCATATCATGGAAGGATTGCATGGAGGTAGTGTTGGATGACAATGGATTGTTAGAATATGTCAAGACAGATATTGCAAACCCACGGGCACCTGATGCATACAACCTATCCCAATGGAAAAAAGATGTAGCCAAGGAGATGATAATACTCTTGGAGGGAGTACAAGACCATATTGTCTCAAATCTCCATGGGAAAGAAACTCCTTTCACAATGTGGAAAGCACTGATATAATTTTTCGAGAATAGTAGTGACCACTGGAAGCTGGCATTCACAGGTAAACTTCAAAATATCAAGATGCATAAGAATGACACTATCTCACAATATCTGATCACATTTACACGAGTTCGTGATGAACTTAGTGTGGTTGGTGTTAATGTTGTAGAAGATAACTTGGAAATTCTAGCTCTTTTAGACCTTCCCAAAAGTTGGCATAGCTGCCAAGGCTTGGCGAACGGGAGGGAGAAATTACAGAATTGGGAATGCTTATGGTTTGATTTGGTACAAGAGGAGATAAGGTGGAATACATATATGGGACTTCATCCAAGGGTGAGGATGAAGAAAAATTTGCATTGGTTGGAAAGGGAAAGAAGGGAATAGGGAAGAAATCTCAAACCAAACCAGAATCTAGCCAAGGGGGTAAGAAGAAATATTTGTGCAAAATTAAATGCTTCAATTGTCATTAATTCGAGCACTATAGCATGAAGTTTCCACACAAAAAACCTAGCAAGAATACCTCACAAGGAGTAGCAGGTGAAGCTTTGGCTTCATAATTTGAGCTTGACTTCACCCTTATCGCATGCATGGAAAAGCTTAGTGATGGGGAGTGTGTGGTACTTGGACTCAAGTGCATCGTCCCACATGACAGGGTGTAGACAATTTTTCAATGACTTGGAGGAGAAATATCTCTATATGCACATCGATCTGGGGGAGGATGGAAGGTACAGCGCAACCGGGATTGGTACAGACACCTTTCAGAGGGAGTTGGTATCCTCTCTCAGACTCAAGGATGTCACGTTCATTTCAGATCTAAATAAAAATATCATCTTTGTTGCAGTTTTAGAAGACTGTGGTTATGATGTGATCTTCAGCAAAGCGAAAGCATTCCTGAGACACATATCCATGGGACAGGTGAAGAAGATCGAATTTCATGTGAGGAACATGTATAAGCTAGATGTTGAATATTGTGCTACATTAAGCAGTAAGGCAGAGAAAGTGAAGAGTCGCGATGTCAGTGAACTTTGGCACAAACGACTTGGCCATTTGCATCATGGCACCTTGAGGATTATGTAGAAAATAACCATTGGACTCCTTAAAGGATCACTTGAACAACATGATGTTTGCAAAGGATGTACTTGTGGGCATTGATGTTGTGGTGAGGTGATAGTTGGCATTGATGTCAACATGGTAGTGTAATGTTGCAGTGATTGATGGTTGGCATTCATGTCAACATGGGCTTGTGTTAAAGATGATATGCATATGCTTGATTTCTTGATGGTTTGTTGTCCAACTAGGTCTCCATGTATATGATGATTGTGACGAATTTTCTTGAGATGACCTTGATGCTTCTGATGATGTATAAATGTGTTGTAGAGGTTGTTATGATGTATCAAGTCCTCTTCTATAACTGAGTTTCACGATTAATGCCACTTGATACAATTTTCTTCACTCATGAGTTACTTTCTGCACTTATGATGACTACATCATATATGAGCTCAAAAGGAGGTTGCAGAGATGATTTTGAGGCTTGGTGTGACCTGGACAAGCTTTATAGATGATAGATATGTTGATCAAGGAGTTGGAGAAAGTTTTGAGTTGAAATTCTTGGGTTTTGACCATCCTCTACCTCGGTCGCATGGATGATGGGTCATGGGAGTGACTGAAAGCCTCCAGTCACTGACAGAATTACCAATGCATGCGACTGAGAGCATTTCAATCGAATTTTGATAGTGTTGTGCCATGGAATGTTTCTGTAAGTCAATATTTTCCACATTCCTCATGCATCTTAGATGATTTAAATGTTTTAATGATGCTTCTTGGTCGATACTCTTCATAGAAGATAGTAATTGACTAAATCAACATGTCAAAATGAGTTTTGAAGTGTGAATTCCTTAATGAAGTGAGTAGTGGATATAGTGCCACAAATTTTTTAAAAAGAAGAGCAGATCGACCATCGTTGGAAGTGAATAGAGCAAAGATTTTTGTAGAGATTAGAAGGCGGCCTCCTACATAAAATAATTATGGAGAGGTTGAATGTCTAGAGATGTTCACAGACATAAATAATCTACTGAGACCAAAAAACAGTGTGGTGCATGGAGAGGAATTTTTTCACTGATTGTAGAGGAAGAGTTTGATCTACAGCCATAGATAGAGTTTGCATAATCTATTGTAGAGTTTATGCAGTATGTATGGAGTTCATGGATTAGAGATTGTTGGAGCACAATATAGTTTGAAGTTCATGCCACTTATATTTGTGTTTGTAAGGACCATTTGTTGTTGTATCCTTTATGTGAGGATTTTGCAATGATTTGTTGCAGGGTTTCGAGTCTATATGTTGAATGTGGTTGATGTGTAGAGGTGTTATTGTTGGTTGATTGTCAATACTTGAGTTGTTTGATTGTTTGAGTCAATGCTTGATAATTGGCTTGATGAGTTGTTTTTTATGAATTGATTGAAGTTGAGTTGCATAGACTGTGGTGCAGGTGGCCCATGTATTGATTGATTTAATGCGGAGGTTGTTGTTGTTTTGCGAAGGGGTCTAGTTTCAGACATTATGAAATGAGGCCCTAGATGATCAATAGATCGAGATATCTTGGTGAAGAATGGATGGGTGTTCCTTGTCGATGATGGTCGGTAGATTCAATTGACAAAGCAAAATTTTCATAGTCCAATGGGTGTTGGGTTAGGCTTGTTGGGGGTTGAGGCTTCCAGTGGATGGGTGTTCAAAAGTTTATTTAATATGAGAAAATTTCTTGTTGGACATAGCCAACTATGATGATGTAAAATGATTTGTTTGATTAATAAAATTTGAAGCAGATCAACAGTAGTAGCAAAGGGTGGTTTTTGACCCAAAGGGGGTTTTCCACCAAAAATCCCTATGTCCATTGTGCATGTGATTACTTTTATTGTTTTATGGATTTCATGTGATGATAATGGTATTTAGATTTGGTATTTACTCATTTGGTTAACACATTATATGAGCTAATATGCTAATCGTTTAATGTGTGATTGTGAATCAGTAAATCGAAAATGAATATTAAAAGTATACATATAGACCTTGTCATTACTAATTCACCCCCTCCTCTCATTAGTGGGCACATTTCCAACAATTGGTATCAAAGAGGAGTTCTCTTGGTGAAGGTTGATCACTTGAGAGAATATTGTGGGCCATGGCTAAGAATAAGAAGAATCAGGCTCAAAAAAGGAAGAGCAGTAAAAAAGAGAAAATTTTCAAATTCATAAGAACCCCTCTTCTTGCTGGTAAAATATAGTGAAGTTAAATGTTATGATCATTTTATATATGGTAGTACATTTTCTTGTAGTGATGATGATTTACTTGAGTTTGATGGTTTAGAAGATAATGATCATTCAATTCAGTTCGAAGTTTTGGAGAGAAGTGGTAATAACCCTTTTGAAGATAATTCAGATTTAGAAGATGAAGAGCCTTGCAAGATTGTAACCCTAGAAGTGGAAATTAGAAAGCTCAAGGCTAAAAATAAAAACCAGCAGAAATTATTACAAATACTTAATGAGGAGTACATTTACAAAGAAGAAATCATTAAATTAAAAACTCAATTGGATGAAGCAAGGAAAATTGAAATAGAAATCAGAACGCAATATGTTGAAAAGGAAGATCAATATCAAATTCTGGAAGCAGAAGTGGCTACATCGAGAAGTAATTCAAAAGAGAAATCCATTCAACTGGAGACTAGTTAAAAGCCTCCAAATTCTAGTGTGCACAAAGAAGAAATGAGTTCAGAAACAAAACTTAAACAACTAGCAGCAAAAAATGATTCCAGCAGTAAGAATAATAATGAAGAAACACATCAGCAAAACCAGTAGTCAAAGAAGGGTAAATTTATACTAGACAAATCATACACTTCCTCAAGATCATTAAGATTATTTAGCTATGAAAAGCATGGGAATATTGCTACAAATTACAAAAACATACAACAGAAGAAGCAGTTGAACAAAAGAACATATCAAGCAAGATCATCCATGGCCAGGTATAATAGTTCATTTTATGGCTATTGTTTCTCATGTAATATTTTTTGGCATAAGGCTTTTGATTGCAGGAATTATGTGAAGAAGAGGAGTTTCAAATCTTATCCTTTGTTTCTTGGACATATAAGGAGTTACTTGTGTGATAACATTGCCTATAATGCCAAAGACTACAAATTTCCTACATGTTACAGGGGATTCACTCAAAAGACAAAGACTACTCAAAGCATATCAAACAATAGAGTGCATTTCAAGGATCAAACCAACAAAATCTGGAAGAAAAAGGAGCAGCAAGTGACTCCCATCAAAAAATGAGGCCAACATGGTATCAGGGGGAGTATATGGCAGCATTTTGGAATTTGAAAGAGAATTATTGATAATGCAGACATAGCTAAAGAAGAGTACATTGAGGTTTGAAATTTTATTTTCTTACTTTTGGTATTGTTTGAATCAGTCGAATGAGATTTATTACAGAAGTTTGTTGAAACTTTAATGAAGACATGGAAGCCTATATGCATACTCAAGAGATATATTTTATACAAGATGGTATTATTTTGCATATTTTTCACTAAGGCAAATACTGTCATGATAAGAAGGTAGATGTCACAGTTATGCAGTGAAGATTGCCTTGGTGACAGTTGACAAATAGGATGTGCATTATAATATTTGCACAAGAATATGTTTACATGACCTATCTGCTTTACATGGTTTATATGGAGTTGTCTTATGCTATTTCCTTATGCTTGCATTGGTTCATTCATAGTTGTTGATGTGTTTGCAAGAGATTATGTTGTTGTTATCTCGTGTTTATATCAACTTTTTATTGGCTCTTCCATGATGCATGTTGGTTGAAAAATGTTGTTGAGAACATATTGATCCATATATCATTGCATGGACCTAGGGTTTCAGTTTTGTTGAATACGTTGTTGTTGTAGTGATCCATCTATTTTTTGGTGATGATTGAGCATCATAGAAGACATATTATGTTGCTACTAGAGATTGATCTCTTATTTCAATGTGGATACATGTACTTGTCGATGCTACATATAAGTTCAGCTATGGTGGTTTTTATGTTGTTGCTCTATGATTTTATGTCATTATTTTTTCTAGTTGTTATTGATGTTTAGATCAAAGAGGTCACGAGTTGCATATGTTGTTATTATTATCATTGTTGCTGCTAAAGTGAGGTTATATTGTTGCTTATTGTCTTATCTACCTATGAGTTCACATATTTTTGTTGTTGATGAAATTTTCCATCATGGCCTAAGTGTTGAGGATCAAATGTGTGTCTCTTATCATCTCATTATTACTTTGTCATGGAGTATATAATTACTATATGAGTATCACATGCTTTACAAGGGAGAAGGATCTATATGTTAACTGTTGCTACCAAGAATTATCACAAATGGCAAAGAACTTCCATGGAATATTACACATTTGTTGTTTCTTCTTTGGGATATGACTGAAATGTTGAATAATTTCAGGATTATTGATTGCATTCATTCATTCATCACATGTGTATGGTTTGATTTCTCTCCATTATAAGTTTTGGTGAAATATTGAAATGAATATTCATATATGAGATTGGTACCTTGTGTCTCACATAGTACAATGATGGTCTTGATTCTTAGAAGGCATTGATGAGAGTTGTATGTGTTCATAATGTCCCATAACAACTATGTACTCTCAATGACATAGCCATGCATTGTTTCTATAAAACCATGTAATCATTTTTATTCATTCATATGGAGTTGTATTTGAGTTAGGCATATATTGGAAAAAGAGTCAAGAGAGAGAGTCATTAGTCATGTCAAGAGTGTGTGTGTGTGTGATGAGAGGTGAGAAGTGTTACAACCATGTTTAGGCTACTAGGTGTCGAATGGTGTCATGTATTTCATTCTTGTATGAGCTCTTGAAGTCCTTGAGCAACCATGTATTGTCACATCCTTCTTATGAGTCATGGTTGGGTCTTATGTGTGTCCTTATGAGAGAGGATTCATATTTCATCTAGTTAGAGGCTTTGTAAAGACTTGGATTATCGTTCATTCAGCCATGTATTATGCCATGTATCTCATTGTTCAACATTGGGCCCAAGTTGGTCAAAGAATTGTTATATAAGGAGCAGCCATCTTGCATATGACAAGAAGGAACTAGCAGTAACAAAGATAGAATGTTCAGCAGTTTAAGAGATTTTTTGCAACACCTTTATATGTTCAGGGGGAGCTTGTTAATTTTAGCAGCAGTTCATTGGCTTTCATCATCTTTGTATTGGCATGATGTTGAGATTGACCAAGGGAGTGATTTATTCATTATTCACATGTTGGATTTGTTGAGTTTTTCCCTTTGTCATTGATGTCAAAGGGGGAGAAAATGGGGAGTTCAGTTCTTCATGAGGTTGTTTGGATGGTTTAGCTGGGGTTTTCGTCAATGCCAAAGATGGATATTGTTGGCAAACATGTTGTGATGAGGTGAGAGTTGGAATTGATATCAACATGGTAGTGTAGTTTTGAAGTTATTGATGGTTGGCATTGATGTCAACCTGGGCTTGTGTTGAAGATGATATGCATATGCTTGATTGATTGATGGTGTTGGATTTTATGGTTGGTTGGCCAACTAGGTATCCATGTATATGATGCTTGTGGTGTTTCTCTTGATATGACCTTGATGCTCCTAATTATGTCTATAGGTGTTGTAGAGGTTTTTATGATGTATAAATTTCCCTTATATAACTGTGCTTCACGATTGATGCCTTTATATGCAGTTTTATTCACTCATCAGTTAGTTTTTCCACTTATGATGAAGACATCATGTATGAGATCAATGGGAGTTTACAAAGATGGTTTTGAATCTATTCATGGCTTTGAAAAGCTTTAAAAATGTTAGAGATGTTTATTAAGGAGTTGGAAGCAGTTCTGAGTTGAAATTATTAGGTTTTGACCATCCTTTGCCTCAAGCGCATGGATGATGGGTCATGGGAGTGATTGAAAGTCTTCAATATCCCCTCTCAATAGTGAGCACATTTCTAGCAATACTTTTTGGAAGTATGCAAAATCCATATTCCATGATCGAGACAGCAAATTACATGTAGCCTTGGAAAGGATCCACTCTAATGTATGTGGGCCTTTCTTAATAGCCTCTACTTACAGACACAAATATTTTTTCATTTTTATTGATGATTTCTCAAGGAAGTGTTGGTTCTTCTTCATGCATAAGAAGGATGAGACATTCTCAAAGTTTGTGGAATTCAAGGCACTATTTCAGAAAGAGGCCAGCAAGAAGGTGAAAAATCTCAGGAGCGACAATAGAGGTCAGTATGTTTCGAATGAATTAAAGTATATCTATGTGAAAGAAGCAATTCAAAGAGAGATGACAACAATCCACAACTGACAACAGGATGGGGTAACTAAGAGAAAGAATCAAAGCATTGTTGGAGCTATGAGAGCTATGATACATGACCAAGGCCTACCACTACATTTGCAGGCAGAGGTATGTAACGCAGCAGTCTACTTGAATAATTAGAGTCCTCATTGGATTCTTGGTATGATTACACCAGAGGAGGCTTTCTCATCCAGGGGATTAGAAAATTCTAAAAATTGAAAGTGCATGAAATCACTCAGGACCAATGCTAGATCGTAGTTCTCATTGTCCTGGATCCAACGCCACTTGAATTGCCTCAAAATGACATCATATGCTCAAGATATCGTGCTCTAATGTTTTGGTCAAACAACTAAAAATTCAAGTAGCAGGGTTGACTGGGCTACTGACTGGGCAGACCATACGCTGATGTCAACATCTGACTAGGCATTCACAATGAGTGGTATGGACCAGTATTGTGTTTCCATGTGGTAGTACCATACAGGACTAGTTGGTGCATTTCTATTGGTTGCAGGTACATGGTACGGGCCAATCACAGAGTGACACATGGCCTGATCCTAGGGCACCATGTGGCACTTCAGAAGAGGCAAAA
Source organism: Pinus taeda (assembly GCA_000404065.3). NCBI lineage: Eukaryota > Viridiplantae > Streptophyta > Pinopsida > Pinales > Pinaceae > Pinus > Pinus taeda. The sequence continues at coordinate 79,625 of APFE030194528.1, read as the reverse complement.
AAATTGTAATAGGGTCAAAAGGCCTTGGCGGGGTTCAACCCCTCAACCTACCACAACACTACTCATTTCTCTACGATTGGGCCACGCCAATAGTTCTTGACATATATGCGAGCCCGACTTTATTTAAAATGCAACTGTTGGCACATTAGCGAGAGGGGCGGGGCACTTTCCCCCGCCCCTTGTCTTATCAGCACCCACATGACCATATGCAAGTGAAAGGTGGAGGGGGCAGGTGGTTAGCCCGACCCTCGATTCTGGTGATACCATATGACCACAGTTTGCAGTGAAAGGGGCGGACTAGGTGGCACTTGGCCCATGTCGGCCCTTGGTCCAATGAACTATATGTGACCTTATCCTAAAATAGTAGGAGCTGGAGCGGCTGCCCCAGCCCCTGGCCACACGGCACTAATGTGACCCTAACCAGTGCTTAAGGGTTATTGGTGGATTTATTGAGGTGACAATTTGCACCATTTCTGGTAGGAATCTCATCGATCCCAAGTGAATTTGTCACTCAGCGGCCAGCGGAAAGGTAGAATTCATAGGATGATTAGTCATAATTGTGTATTTACATAAGAGTTAGTATAATGTTTTCAAGGAGGCATATCTTTCTCATTTTTTAATCTTTTTGAGCTCAAGAAGAGCCTAGATGGTGGGTTTTAAGCATTCTGAATCAATTGGCAGCACTATTTTTTCAATTTGAGCATTGTAAACTGATGTAATATAAGCTTTGAGCATATAATTGAAGAGGCCCAACTTTGGAAGTTAAACCCGAAGACGTAGCCCAAGAGGGGTGAACTCCATTATAAAATTATTGTTTTTTGTTGTTGTTCATAGTTCATTTTTCTCTATTATATTTCTGCAAACCAAGTTTAAAAACACTAAGTTTATGTAATTTTTCAACTTGATTCATTTCCCACAAGACATAAACTTGCTTGCAATTTTTTAAAAAACCTTCAAGTTTTCAATTTCATATCAGTTTTGGTATTAGAGCATGGTTGTTTTGAAGGTTTGATTGTGTTTGCAAGTGTTTTATTGATGCTTACAAGGTTAAATTTGAAAAGAGGAGAAGGAGTGCTTGAACAACTAAATCCTCAAATTGGTTCAAGGAGGTCACAAACTCCACCAGTCATGGCACATGAAGAAGGACATGAGATGATGCCTGAGGATGAGAGAGCTTTCAGAAAGGCTTTCTATGACATGTCTGAAATGGTGAAAGTTTTATATGAAGATATGAAAACAAGGTTGCATGGAGAGAGTCAAAAATCAACCAAAAGGTAATGGCAGTGATGGGAACAAGCCTCCACCTCCTCTTTCACCTCCTTCTTCACCTCCATCCTCATATCCTTCACATACTCCTCCAACATCTCCAAATTAAAATGCCAACTCTCCTTTGTTAAATATTGATGTCAAGATTGAATTCCCTATGTACAGTGGAGAAGTAAATGTTGAAAAGTTGGATAATTGGATTCGTCAAATTGATGTCTATTGCAAAATTCAAAGTATTAAGGATGATGTGACCAAGATCCAATTTGTTTCTCTTCATTTGGAAAGTGCAGCTCTCATCTAGTGGGGGGCCAAAACTCAAGAAGGCTTGAAAAAAAGGGGTAAAATTATCTCTTCTTGGAATGATTTTGTAGCAACTACATTAAGAAGGAAATTGTATCCATTAGCTTACATGCAAAAGGAAATTATTGTTTGGAAAAAGTATAGACAAGCTAAAGGTCAGAGTGATCAAAGTTACACACAAGAATTTAAAATAAGAGCTTTAGTCTTGGGTGTAGTTTTGTCTTCACAACAAACCCTCCTTAAATACGAGGGTGGATTACATAGTTATTTGAGACATACAATTCTTATGTTTAATCCCGCCAATTTAGGTAAGTAAGTGTTTATGAAACTCATTTAGAAACAAGAGGGAAGTATGTTCCTCAAGAGACTAGCAAGAAGCCATTCAAATTTGGAGACAAAGGAAAGGAGAAGTTTAAATGAAAAGGTAAAAAGAATGAAATAGTCAAGAAAGAGGGAGAGAAACTCACATGCAAACATTGTTCAAAATAAGGCCATGATGAAGACCATTGTTGGAAAATACATCCAGAAATGAGACTAAAGAAGTTTAACAACAAGGGCAAACAAAATATTGTTGCAACAGCTCAACAATATCTATGATCTGATTCAAGTGATGAGACCAAAATCATAGCCATGGGAATGAAAGGTGAAGCTTCTATTGCAAGTACTAGTTCTTCCAGTAAGCCTATTGAGCCTCAAGATGATATAGGAAAAAATTGAGATTTTCCATATTTGGGTCATTACAAAACAAACCAAAGTTGATACCTTGTTTGATAGTGGATCCCAAGTTAACCTTATTTCTCAAGCTATTGTCAAGAAACTAAAATTAGAAACTACATGTCATCCTAAACCTTACCCTTTGGGTTGGGTATGTGAGAATGCCAAATTGCAAGTGACAAGAAAACGTAAACTTAAATTTGCCATCACTTCAAATTTATTGATGAGGTAGAGCTTGGCGTTGTACCACTTGACATATGTGGAATTGTTTTAGGGAATCCATACTTGTATAACCAAAAAACCATATTCTATCGTCATGAGAACAAATATCATCTTTTTAAAGATGGATTTGAGTATATTGTTAGATCACATTGCAAGAAGATGAACTTATCTCTTGTAAATGTTGGTCAAATGAAAAGTCTTGTAAATGCTATGAAGTAATATTTGGTTGAAGTTGTTAACACATATGAGAAGATGTTCCAGGAACCTAAAGGGTTGTGTCCTAAAAGAGGAATTCAACATGAGATTCAATTGTAGCAAGATACACCTCTTCTAAACATTGGCATGTACAGAATGTCGATTTTGGAGAATGTAGAAATCAAGAAGCAAATTCAAGAACTACTTTAAAAACAAGTCATTAGACCAAGTACATCTCCTTGTGGATCTCCTATTGTATTGGTTCCAAATAAGGATGGTACATGGCACATTTGTGTTGAATTTAGAGCTTTGAACAAAATCATGATAAAGAATCAATATGATCTTCCTTGTATTGATTATTTGTTGGACCAATTGAAGGATGTTGTTTATTTCACTAAGTTAGATTTGAGAAGAGGTTATCATCATATTAGGATTGTTGAAGGTGATATTTGGAAGATTTATTTCAAGACAAAAAAAGGTTTGTTTGAATGGTTAGTTATGTCCTTTGGGCTCTGTAATGCACCTACAACATTCATGAGAGTTGTGAATGATGTGTTGATACCATTCCTTGATTTTGCCATAGTCTATTTAGATGATATTCTAATTTCTAGTAAGACTTGTGAAGAGCATGTCAAGCATGTTGAGAAAGTTCTAGATGTCTTAAAGAAAGATAAATTGTATTTGAATATGTTTAAGTGTGACATTGGGAAAACCTCTTTAGTTTATTTGGGTCATATTGTTGGAGGGAGTGAATTGAAGATTGATCCCTCAAAGGTTGAATTCATTGTGAATTGGCCTAAGCGCAATAAAGCAACAAAGTTTAGGAGATTTTGCTAGCAACCCAATATTGGAGAAATTTTATTGCTAACTTTACATCTATTACAGCTCCACTACATGCCTTGACAAGTGTGAAATAGGTCTTTCAGTGGGGAGGCAAGTAGTAGAAATCCCTCGATACACTGAAAGATAAAATCAGTACATCATCATTCCTTGCACTTCCATATCTTAAGTAGCCATTTGAGATTCAAACCAATGCAAGTGATTATGCCATAGGAGCAATTTTGATGTAGCGCAATAAGATATTTGTTATCATTTTGAAACCTTTACCAATGCAGTATCTGACTATCTAGGTTATGATAAAGAGTTATATGCTTTGGTACAAAGCACGAAGAAATGGAAGCATTATTTGATGGGAAAAGAAACGATTATTCATACTAAACATCAACCTTTGTTATATTTATAATCACAAACCAAGCTACAACAAGCAAGACATTTCAGGTGGATGGGATTTCTACAGCATTTCCATTTGGTAATCAGGTACAAGAAAGGTGTATACAACAAAGTTGTCGATATCTTGTCAAGGCCTATTGTTAATGCATATGTAATTATTAAGCATAACTCAATCATGCATGAAATTTATATTGAACAATATGCTCAAGATGACAGTTTTAAAGATGTTTATGCAACTTTGATTCAAGGAAATCATGTTGAAGAGTTGGATTATCATGTTCATAACAAGTCGTTGTATTATCTTGGAAAGTTGTGTAATCCACTGGGTGAAAGAGTCAAAATAATAAGGGAAGCTCATACTTCTCTTATAAATGGCCACCTTGGCGTAGGAAAAACCGTTGCACAATCACAAAGGTATTGTTATTGCCCTCGTATGAATGAAAGTGTGTCAAGATATGTAAGAGGATTTTCTATGTTTGCTACTAGAAAGCCTAAAAATATAAAGTTGGGTTTTTATACTCCACTTCCTATTCCTTCTCATCCTTGGGAAATTATTTTTATGGATTTTGTAAGAGGAATACCAATGTCAAAGAAAGGTCATGATTATATTTTTGTTGTTGTGGATGTTTCATCAAAGTGTGTGTTTTGATGCCATGTAGTAAACAGGTTACAGTTGAAAAAACTGCAACTATGTTCTTCCAAAATGTATGGGTACACTTTGGGTTACCCACATATATTATTTCTTATCAAGATTCTCGATTTTTCAAAAAAAAATCATCAAGTTTATGGGAACTCATGGACACCAAATTGAAGAAGAGCACAACATTTCATGCACAAACCGATGGCTCGGCAAAAGTGGTAAACATAATAGTAGTACATCTCCTTCGTGGATACTGTAGAAAGTTTCCTAGGCTTTGGGATGAACACCTACACTACATCCAACATGCCTACAACAAAGCCAAGCATTCTTTGACTCAGGCATCTCCATTCGAAGTATGTTTGGGATATTTACCAAAATATCCCTTAGATTTTATGTTTGGAAAATATGTTTCAGTGGATGTACACAATGATATAGATAAGGCCAAGCACTTCATTAAACATATTCAATTGGTGCAACAGATGGTACAAGAACAATGGGAGAAGAGTCAAGCCAAGTGCAAGGTGAGACATGATAAGCATCGTGTTTAACACAACTTCTAGGTGGGAGATCAAGTTTGGATTTATATTGGCAAGGAAAGGCTCCAAGATGAAGGTAAAAAGCCCAAACCAATCAGATATGGTCCTTTTAAAATCTTGAAAAGACTGGTAATAATGCCTTCCGACTAGATTTACCACCAAACATGCAAATTTATGTTGTTGTAAATGTAAAAAACTTGAGATTATATGAGCCTCCTATGATTAAAGATCAAGGAGAGAATGTTCATATTCCAACAACATAAGATTTTTCTCCTAAATACTTAGAATAATTGAAGCAAGACATTATTCTTGACAGGAGGATAAGGACTTCACATAGAGGCAATGTGGAGTACCTTCGTGTGGGGCTTAAGGGAACTAATCCAAGTAAGGCTGAGTGGATTTAAATTGCAAGGGTGAGGGAATTGTACCCTCGCCTACTTGTTGACTGAAAAAAACCTTTTGGTGGTCCCAAATATTCTAGTGAGGAGGAATGATCCAAGGGATCAGAAAATGCTCAAAATTGAAAGTTCTCGAAATTGCTCGAAACTAGTGCCATGTCATAGTGCCCGTTGTCCTAAATCCAACGCTACTTGGATCGCCTCAATCCGACATTGTATGCTCAATATATCGTATTCTAAAGTTTTAGCCAAATAATTAAAAAGTCAAGTAGCAGGGTTGACTGGGCTACTGACTGGGAAGATCGTACACAGATGTTTGTATCTGAGTGGGAAAGCATAGTGAGTGGTACAAATCAATCCCATGTCACCATGTGGTAGTACTTTACAGGATTGGTTGGTGCATTTCTATTGGTTGAGGGTACATGGCATAGGCCAATCACAGAGTGACACATGCCCCAATCCCAGGGCACCACATGACACTCCGAGAGATGCCAAAATTTTGCAATAGGGCCAAAGGGCCTTAGAAGGGTTCAATCCCTTAATCTACCACAACACAACTTAGTGCTCTACTGTTGGGCCACACCAATACATATTGACATTTATGGGAGTCTGGTTTTATTTAAAATGCAATTGTTGGTGTGTTGGTGGGAGGGGCAGGGCACTTGGCCCTAGCCCCTGGTCTTGTCAGCACCCACATGACCATTCGCAAGCAGAAGGTGCAGGGGGTGGGTGGTTAGCCCAGTCCCTAGTTCCAATGATACCATATGACTGCATTGTGTGGCAAAAGGGTTGGACCGAGTGGCACTTGGCCCACACTAGCCCCCTATCCCATGAACCATATGTGACCTTATCCAGAAACAATGGGAGATGGAGCGGTGAGACGAGAACTTAGCACAGGCCCCCGGCCATATGGCACTAATGTGACTCTAGTCGACACATAAGGGCTATTGACGGATTTATTGAGGCGAAAATTTGCACCATTTTCAGCAGGAATCCCACTAGTCCTAAGCAAATTTGTCACTCGACAGCCAACGGAAAGGCAAATTTTGTAGGATGATTAGCCAGAATTGCAGATTTGGAGAAGAGTTAGTAGAATTTGTTCAAGGAGGCATATCTTGCTCATTTTTAACCTTTTTCAGCTCAAGAAGAGCCTAGATGGGGTTTTTTTAGCATTCTAAATCCATTTGCAGCACTATTTTTTCAATTTGAACACTATAAACTGATGTAATTTCACATTCGAGCATATAATTGAAGAGTCCCAACACTGGAACCTGGACTCGTAGGCGTAGCCAAAGAGGGATGAACTCCATTATCAAATTGATGTTTTGTGTTGTTGTTCATGGTCATTTTTCTCTGTTTTATTTCTACAAACTAATTTTAAAAACACTAAGTTATGTACTTTTGTAACTTGATCCATTGCCCACAAATCATAAACTTGCTTGCAAATTTTAAAAAAAACCTTCAAGTTTTTAATTTCATATCACTTTCTCATGGAGAAATTTGGATGTGTCTCACTTCAGGATTTTTGGAGCCTTTGTTTATTTCCATGTCTCCAAAGATTTGAGGAAGAAGCTTGAGCCGGCAACAGAGTTGGGAGTTTTTATGGGCTACACTAAAACTCCACACAATTACCATGTGTACTTTCCTTCCCTCAGAGTGACAGTTGTGTGAACGGATGTAAATTTTGATAAGGAGAAAGCGATGCGGTGCTCTCTTGAGAGGGACCTTTAGATCCCACCAGAAGAGAACCTTTTATCTCCAAAGGAGGAGCCTCAAGAAGTTTTGGTGCGGCCACAAATTCAAGAGTAAAGAGTGGAGACATCCACTTAGGCAGAACCATCGAGATAAGGAAAAAAAGAAACCAGGGAAGTTGATAGACTTGTGTAGGATGCAAAGGAGAATGTGGGAGCTCCTTCAAATTTTCATAGGCAAAGGAGGTCACCTGAGAGGTACACTGGCTACATGGCTCTAATAACTAAACTTGTAGAAACTAAGTCATCCTCTTTCGAGGAAGCAATTGAACAACCATTTTGGGTCGGTGTAATGGTGGAAGAATATGAATCCATCATGAAGAAGAATGTTTGGGAAGTGGTCCCAAGGCCAACAGATAAATCAGTTGTGTGTTTGAGATGGATCTTCAAGGTTAAGCATGCAGCAGACTGAAGCATAGAGAAGTATAAGGCCAGATTTGTGGCCAAAGGATTATCTCAAGTTGAGGGAATTGACTATGAGGATACCTTTGCTCCTGTAGCAAGGTATTCATCCATTAGACCAATTCTTACATTGGTTACGCAGATGGGGTGGAAAATCCACCAGATGGATGTAAAAACAAAATTTCTCAATGGTGTTATTGAGGAGGAAGTGTACATTGAGCAACCATAAGGTTTTGAGACATTTGATCGGGAGTCAAGTGTGTGCAAACTCAAGCGAGCATTGTACAGTCTCAAATGGGCACCTTGTTCTTGGTACACTAGGATCGATAGTTATCTCACTGTTTTTGGATTCACCAAAAGTGAAGCGAATGCAAACCTCTATCATATCTTAGTAGAAGGTAAATTGATTATCATTTTTTTATATGTTGATTATTTAATATTAATTAGTGATGAGCAATTGATTAGCTCTTGCAAGGAGGATCTTGCAAGGGAGTTTGAAATGAAGGACATGGGTCTCATGCTCTACTTCCTCAAGATGGAAGTATGGCAAGGAGATGGGTAATTGTTTGTATCTCAAGACAAGTATGCCAATGAGATACTATAGAGATTCTGCATGGAGAGTTGTAAACCCATGGATACACCTCTAAAGACCACCTGGAGGAAGGAGACTTCCACTTCAGGTGAAGAGGTGGATGCTACCATTAACTTAGTGGGTTCATCGATGTATCTTGTGAACACACGAACAAATATGTGCTAGGTACTAAACCAGCTGAGCCAAGCTATGGTTAGTCTAACAAAATTATATTGGAAGGAACCTAAGCATGTTTTACGGTACCTCAGAGGAACTACCCAGTATGGATTATGGTACAAACGGACAGAGAGGGTGAAGTTGTGTGGCTTCATAGATGCAGATTGGGCAAGGATTCAATCTGACTGAAAGAGCACTTCAATTGGAATTTTTAGTGTTGGGTCCGTAATGATTTCCTGGTACAACAAGAAGCAAGGATTTATGGCACTCGGCTCAGCAGAAGCAGAATACATGGGTGCAAGTCAAGCATCATGTGAGGCGATCTAGATGAGAAAGATACTTCTGTGATTGTTTTGTGAGATGATGGATCCAACTATGATCTATTGTGATAATCATTGTTGCATCAAGCTCTCTAAGAATCATGTATTTCATAATCAATCCAAGCATATAGATATTCAGTATCACCATTTATGAGACTCTGTTTAGAGGTGGATAATGTTGCTACAATACATTCTAACATAGGAACAAGATCCAAACATTTTAAAAAAGGATTTTTCAGTAGGGAAGTTCGAGTTCCACAGGTGTTGGATAGGGGTGATTGATAATCCATTTCTTATTGAGAGGGAGTGTTGAAAAATACGACAAGAAAGTCTCAATTTGATTTTGTCTTTGTCAAATTGAGAAAAAACGAATTTCCACATCAGCAGACAACTTAGATGCAATTAACTTGTATGGCATGGCTTTAGTCACTCAATTAGCTCAGTAACTTTGAGTTAGAAGAGTTAGAGTTTATTTAAGCATGTGTGATCGTTAATTTGTAGTAATCAAGCTCAGTTATTTAAAGTTGTTTTCAATTAAACTAGTTCTAATTGTTGGAGGAACTTGTGGAAGGTCAGTTGTGCAGTGAGACTTCAATCTAAATCAGTGATCATCAAGTTAACTGATCAATCAGCCCAAAATAGCTAGTGCATGCAAATAATTCAAGTTCCCTAGGTGTGGTGGAGATTCCAAGGCAGTATAACATTAGTTGTAGACTAGTCTTGAGTGTACAGTTTTTGTATGTAGTCAAATGATCAACCTTGGGAATTGCACAAGCATTTTAGAGGAAATTCCTAAATAATAGGGGCCTAATTTCCTTAGGAATTGTGTAAGGAAATAGGGGCTCAAGCAGAGGCAGATATTGACTAAGTATGGGTCAAAGCTTCTCAATGAGCAAAGAGATAGGTTATTCACTTGCAGGTTGAGCTCAGATTGAGCTAGCAATTGTAATATGTCTCTATTCATCAGATTAATGCAAGCATACAAAGGGGTTTTTAGTAGATTGCTTTCCCCTAGAAAAGTATTGTGTGCATGTGTACTATTTCTTATTGCATTTTTGTGATTGATGTTCTAAATTGTGAATTGAATTCTGCAGAGAAATAGAGTATGATTGTGTCTTGTGATTTAGATTAAAATTTCATGAGCAGTTACAATTCTACACCATAATTCCTACGGGGAATTGAACCTGAGTGGGAGAGATAACAACCATTCTACCGAATCACCCGAAATAATCCCAATTGACTATTAATATATAATATTAAAAAAATTTTTTCCCAACATTTCTTTCAATCAATTATTTTATATTAATTTTATTATACACAAGGAGAGGCACATATGTTATTCTACACCACTTTTACTTTCTTTTTCCCTCCACTCTCCTCCTACCACACTTGTGCTAGAGCTAGTCCATTAGAGAAGGGGAAAGCCTATTATGAACGACTTAACTAGCTTATATAACTTTATATATATATATATTTTATTATATATATAATATATTATATATTATATATTTAATTTAATTTTTTTTTAATTATTAATAAATAAGTTCTTATTTTTATTTAAAATGAGTAAATAAAAGAGTAAAGAATTTGTTTGGTCCATATTTGAAGTTTGGTTTTAATTTCTTGTTTTAAAAAATGAAAATAATAGAAAATTTTTAGGATAATGTTGAATTGAAATCAAAACCCAAAAAGAAAAGTATAAGTGTTTTTCTATTTTTCAAAATTATGTTTTTAAATTTATTTATAATTACTCTTTTGTTAATGTAATTATTCAAACTTATTGTAATTAAATTAATTTTTTTATTACAAAATATTAATTTATTAAATTATGCTTACGAGATTTTGAATGATGTGAATAGTGTACTATTAAGGCACTCTTGTGATAAAGTCACTGGTCAATCCCCATCGATACTACCTACCAACCAAAAAATTATTTATAATAATAAATTACAATACAATTTAAAAATACAAATATGGTTAAAAAAAACCATTAAATTAATACAATTCCATATTTAAAAATAAAACAAATAAAAAATTCAAATCATTCTAATTAAAAAACCTTTAAATATCAATTTTCATTTTTACTTGTATGGGCCCTAGGTTAGTTTTCTTAAGTCTCCAAAAATGACAAGGCATTTAAAAGAACACGAAGGTAGGTTTACATTTTTAATATAGCGTTGTGGATTCGATGACTTTATGCTCTTTTTCTCAAAGGATACGTTGAGGATATGGGCCCTAGGTTAGTTTTCTTAAGTCTCCAAAAATGACAAGGCATTTAAAAGAACACGAAGGTAGGTTTACATTTTTAATATAGCGTTGTGGATTCGACGACTTTATGCTCTTTTTCTCAAAGGATACGTTGAGGAAACTTGTTTTGAAAATGGACAAAATCAGGATGACCTAACGTGATTGTAACTTCACAAGATATTGGTGACTTTGACTTCTCTCCTCAACTCTATTAGGCCATGTATTGTGCTAACTTTGACTCCTCTCCTCAATTCTAGAATCTCTTATGAATCCCATTTTGAATAATAAGTAATAAAAAAGAATATGATTTTAAAATATTATTATTATTATGAAAAGTTACCAGATATTGGTGACTTTGACTTCTCTCCTCAATTCTATTAGGCCATGTATTGTGCTAACTTTGACTCTCTCCTCAATTCTAGAATCTCTTATGAATCCCATTTTGAATAATAAGTAATAAGAAAGAATATTATGATTTTAAAAATATTATTATTATTTATATATATGAAATGTGATTGGAAACATGGTAATATAATCAAAATCACTTTATAAAAATTAAGCCATGTATTGTGTGTTGACTTTGACTCTCTCCTCAAGTCTAGAATCCCTTATGAATACCATTTTTAATAATAAGTAAAAAGAAAAAATATGATTTTAAAATATTATTATTATTATTATTATATATGAAATATGATTGGAAACATAATAACATAATCAAAATCACTTTATAAGATTAGGCCATGGATTTTATTGATTTTGACTCCTCTCCTCAACTCTAGAAGCCCCTATGAGTACTTCAAGTCATTCTAAATAACAAGTGGGAATATGATTTTAAAGCTACACTTTGTTTGCTTTATATATTTCGCTACTCTTTTACGCTTTATATATTTCACTTAATTTTTTTGTTTTCATTATTTTTTTATGTATAAAGAAATTGCGTTTAGTTATATAAAGTAAAGAGTTTTTCAAGAATGGATATGATTCAATTTTCATGAGCATTTAACCTAAAATTGTGGAGTACCTTGAGGTAGTGGTGAAACATGTGGTTGCACCTAAGGAAGTTATATTAAATGGTCTTGTGACATGTACATACATAAGTGGATTAAAGTGCATCACCATGTCCTTCAAAATTAAAATTAAAATCTCACTAGCATGATCGGTTTCAAATGACATCATTCTATATGATGAGACAGGTTCAAAACTCTATGGTGGTGATGAAAAGACATCTAAACCCATCCATGTTCCCATTAGGGGCAGCCAAAGTGGTTCATACTAACAATGTTAATGTTTCCTACCTTAGTTTGAATCTTGGCTAATCCGCTCAATATGGTTTGCAAAATATTATATTGGGTTAAGGGCTTATAGTGGTGGTAGTGTAATGTGATGCTTGGTGGCATGGATGATTGTATGTTCTAGTTATCGATTCCCCCTTACAAAAGATAGATGATGATGATGATGGTGGTGATTAATGTCCATTGAGACCAGAAATGGCCTATCAAACCTTAACAAATAAGATATTATTTGGAATTGTTTATGTTGGAAACATAATCTTTGGGGTTATGTAAGTTTGGCTTATTCACTTGAGAGGAAGGCGAAAAGCCTTAAATGAATGCCAATAGTCATGAGATGTCTAAGAGACCTCTTGGAATACAAAGCCAAGGGTCTGAAAAATGTGTATTTTATAAGTATATCTTGTTAACAATATTCATCTCATGCCTTATGTCAAATACACTTTCAATTGCGTGAGTGTAATAGTGATGTTAAAGTGAGTTAGACATGGTTTCTCATTAGAGCCCAAGGGTAATCCAGAGCCTATTAGATATGTCCCACCAATTCTGGCATTCCCTCATCCTTGTCCATGGTCATTTCTTGGTTTGTGTGTAGCAACCACATTATTCTCCTATGCATGCTTGGCTCGAACCCAACAATTCTCTCTAGGAGCTTCTTTGCATATATGTCTTCCTCCCATAGACCATTTCACTATGCATTCTCCTTAGGTTTCTCTTGCTTAACAAACTCCTCAATTCTTAACTATCCATTCTAAGAAATCATATGCTCTTGCATTCTTGCCAGATCTCTCGATCGGTTCATGACCTCGTATTCCTTGTCTCAATTTTTCATATTTTTCTCTCAACAATTGGTTCTCTATGTTAGTAATATTAGAGTTTTCCTCACCTTAAACACCTTGACTATTATGAATGAATGGATTTCCTCACTTCTCTGTATAGTTTTGGTTTTCTATTCTTAACAATTATCAATCAAATTAAGCTTCATATTTAGATGATATTTATGTGTATCTTAAGTTTATATGGCTTCAAAGTAACAATACTCGTGGGAAGGCAAAATTCTTGTGTCATTTCCCTCAAGCAGTAACACCCTAATGGTGGAAGCAATAGCAGTAATGGAGACTATTATTGGCACCACCCATCCATCTTCACCAAACCTATCCATCTTGGTAAATAGAAGAGGTCTTATGCATGCAACATGTGGGCGTGGTTTCCAAGCTTTAAATGTTGTTGTTGTGACCACTCAATATAATAAATCTTACATGCATAATCATTCTTTTGACTAAAATATTGTCAACCACCTTGTCATTCTCAAGGTTAACTTTGTCTTAAGGAGCCCACAAAATTGATAATATTTTATACATTTTTAAATCCCCTGATTTCATTTGTGTTGCATTATTACTACAAGGAGATTCCTTCATGGCCATGGTAGCTATAATCTCTCTCTCTCTCTTTATGCACTATGTGAAAAGTAGGGCTTTTATTGATCATTGTTAGCTCGATGTACTATTACTACAAGGAGATTCCTTCATAGCTATGGTAGCTAATCTCTCTCTCTCTCTCTCTCTCTCTCTCTCTCTCTCTCTCTCTCATAGCCTCATGGTCATAGGCGCAGGGGGCACCACAACATAATCTCTAGAGATGTAAGTGTTGAAGGGAAAAGAATCCTTGTAAAAGTACCTCTCTCTCTCTCTCAAGTTATGTAGGTTTTAACCCCGTACAGAAATTACCTACATACAAATTCTAAAAGCCAAAAATAAACAATGGTGAGAGAATAAAACATAAAATAGTTATACATAGAAATTTACCCCTGGATCCCAAAACCAGGACTACCAGATTGATTTTTCATTATATTTCTTTCAATGTTACAATACATATATATACATGTTGAAGCGTCCATAAACCCCAATCCATTAACCCTGGATTAGAACATAAACGCAGTTCCCTTGACCGGATCCACAAAATACCATGGGTTGAAAACCATCATGCCCAAAACCATGTGTGAAATACATGCACAAAACCATAGGTACGTCTACCCACCTAATATAGGGTCCAAAAAAAATTCCTGGGGTGCTGCCATGGACCCCATGCAGGGAGGGTAGCCACCCCCTCGACAATGCCCAGTGTAACATACAGGGGGAGCTACCGCCCCCCTGCACATGGGGTAGTCGTGGAAAGAATATAACACAACCCAAAATTCTCCCACTTATTGTTTTCTTTCCACAGGGTGCCACAGGAGAGCTTAGTCATTGATCCAGCCCAGAAACACCCATTGTTTCTCTACACCAAGGGAAATTCTCAGTGCTCACAGACTTTGTCAATGCATCTGCAGTATTCTTCAAAGTGTCCACCTTTTTGTCCTCAACCATATTCCTCACAAAGTGATATTGAACATCAATGTGATTTGTCTTTGAATGATAAGCAGGGTTCATTTCCAAGAAAATTTCACTTTGGTTGTCACAGTCTATCCTTATAGCTCATTGTACTAACCCCATACTTGAACACAACCTCTGCAACCAAACTTCTCTTTAAATGTGGCAACAATAATATTCCAATTTTAATTTTTCCTTGAATTAAAATTGAGATTAAAATTCGAATTTAGTCCCACCAACTGCTTGGAAAATAATTAATTAATTCATCTTGAGTTAATTAGTTGGAGAAATTCAAGCTAGAAGTCTTTGTGAAGTCATGCAACAGTTATCCCTTAAATTAAGGAGATTATCCCTTAATTAAGGAGATAAGGATGAGTTGTATTTGAGTTGTAATTAGTTAGCTCAGTTAACTGAGTTAAGTCTAGTTAAATTAGTTCCAAATAGTTTGATAAACTAATTGTGAGTTCAGTCAGTTAATGCATGCATGCATGAAACTAGTGTCCTCCAGATAGTTGAAGACTCTCTCATAAATAACTCATGCATGTCAATTCAAACAAAGACCCAATTCAGATTAAAGACAAGGATAGTGTACTATCAGTTGGAGGAATTTTCCTATAAAGGAAACTCATCCATGCAGAAGTAATAAGGTTCCTTGAGGATTTCGCAGTTTTATAGGGTGTGAGATCAGTGTGAGTGATCAATGTTACACTTGGTAATAGGAGGATCACCCAGAGAAAATGTGCAAGGAAATAGGAGGCTTGGAGGGTAGAGGAAAGGC
The DNA here is from genome assembly GCA_000404065.3 of Pinus taeda. Classification (NCBI taxonomy): domain Eukaryota; kingdom Viridiplantae; phylum Streptophyta; class Pinopsida; order Pinales; family Pinaceae; genus Pinus; species Pinus taeda. The sequence continues at coordinate 64,220 of APFE030194528.1, read as the reverse complement.
ATATGAGTTGTCTGTTCTGTCTATGAGCAGCAGTGAGGGATTGTACTGAGAGCTGGATAGCTATGAGAGCTAAAGCTATGTGTAATCCTGAGATATTTCCACTTGTATGATAATACAGATAGTGGGGTTTTTAGCTGAGGATTTCCCCAGATTATTCTTCTGTGTTTCATGTGTATTGATTCTTCTTCTCTGTTATATGTGTTCTTTTTGATATTGCTCAAATCGATTAAGCTTCCACAAGTTTGATTGTAGAAGTAGATTAAGTATTTTTCTTTAGTATATTGCATTATCAGGTAATCTACAGTGAGAATTTCTACATGGTATCAAAGCAAAGGTGATCGAAGAAATAAATAGTATACTGAAGAAGGGAAAATTTGAAGTTTGAAGTTCTTGGTTGGAGAAGTTAAATCGAATTCTTATCATACCTCTAAGTTCACCAATGGCATTCAATGGCTTGAGACTCGAGTATGCACTGGATGGAAGCTTGAATTACATAGCATGGAAGGATCGCATGGAAGCGGTATTAGAAGACAATGGTTTGAAGGATTTCATTGATCAAGAAATCCCCAAGCCAGCTGTAGCTAATGCACAATAATTGGCTGAATGGAAGAAGTGTGTGGCGAAGGTGAGGCGGATTCTTCTGGAGGGAGTTCAAGACCATATTGTCTCTAGTCTCCATGGGAAGGAGACTTTGTTTTCAATGTGGAATGCATTGAAGGATCTCTATTAGAACAATAGTGACCAGAGGAAACTGGCGCTCAAGGATAAGCTTCGGAAAATCATGATGGAAAAGGGTGATACTATTTCTACATATCTGAACAAGCTCACCACCTGCAGAGATGAGCTTGGTAGTGTAGGAATAACTACAGCCGACGATGATATGGTGAGTCTTGCTCTCCAAGGTCTTCCTAAGAGCTGGCATAGCTACCAGGACTCTGTGAATGGAAGAGAGAAACTGCCAAATTGAGAACGACTGTGGTCGGATCTCATGCAAGAGGAGATTAGGAGGAGCACCAGAGATGGCTCTTCATCCAAGCATGATGATGAAGAAAATGTAGCATTAGCAAGTAAGGCAAGGAAAGGAAAATGGAAGGCTTCCCATTCCAAATCGAATTCTTCTCATGGAGGGAAGAAGATTGACAAATCTAAAGTGAGATGCTTTAATTGTCATGAGGTGGCTCATTATGCAACTAATTGCCCATTGAAGAAATCCAAGAAGGGATCCTTGAAAGGATCAGAAGGGGAGGCATTAGCCTCTCAATTCAAATTGGATTTTATCCTCATCGCATGTATGGTTTCATCAATGGTGGGGTGTGTTTGGTACCTTGACAATGGAGCCTCATTCCACATGACCGGCAATAAGAGTTTGTTCAGTTCCTAGGAGGAGAAAGACCTCAAGATGCACATAGAGATGGGTGACGATAGGAAGTACAGTGTTTCAGGAGTCGGCATGGTTACTTTTCAAAGGGAGCATGGAGCTCCTCTCACATTAGACAGATGCGAAGTACATGCCTGGACTGATGAAGAACTTGGTATCGGTCATGATGTTGGAAGACAAAGGCTACAATGCTGTCTTCAGTAAAGGAAAGGCGTTCCTGAGACACATAGCCACCAGTTAGACCAAGAGGATTGGGATTCGAGTGAAGAATCTCTACAAACTAGAGGTAGATGATTGTGCTGCATTGAGTTCGAAAGTAGAATTGGTGCAAAGCCAATACATTGGCGAGTTATGGCATGGACGGTTGGAACACTTGCATCATGGGGCCTTGAAGATAATGCAGCAGATCTCTACTAGAATTCCCAAAGGTAAACTTGAGCAAGTGGACACATGCAAAGGTTGTACCTTGGGAAAGTACACCAAGTCTTCCTTTCATGATCAGGACAGTCGAGCTAAGGCGATCTTAGAGCAAGTTCATACAGATGTGTGTGGAACATTCTTGACAGCATCCACCGCAAAGCAAAGGTATTGTGATTTTCATTGGTGATTTTTCTCGTAAATGTTGGATTTATTTCATGCAGAAGAAGGATCAAACCTTCTCAAAGTTTTGTGAGTTCAAAGCTTTGGTTGAGAAAGAATCAGGGAAGAATATCAACGCCTTGAGAAGTGACAATGGCAGAGAGTATGTCTCTCAAGAGTTTAAGGACTTCTGTGCAGCAGAAGGAATTAAACGGGAATTGACGAAACCTCATAATCCATAGTAGAATGGGGTGGCCAAGAGGAAGAACATAATGATTATGGGGGAAGCTCGAGCGATGTTGCATGACCAAGGCCTACCACTTCATTTGTGGGCTAAGGCATGCAACACAACAGTCTATTTGCAGAATAGAAGCCTGCATCTCATACTTGGGATGAAGACACCAGAAGAATCTTTCTCCGAGAAGAGACCAGATGTGAGTCACTTCAGGATATTTGGCTCAACGGTATTTTTTCATGTGACCAAGGATGCCCAGAAGAAACTTGATTCGACAGCTAAGTTGGGGATACTTGTGGGGTACAATGATACACCTCACAACTATTGGGTGTACTTGCCTACTAGTTGAAGGAAAGTGGTATGCAAAGATCTAAAGTTTGATGAGCAGAAGGCCATCCAAGTTTTACTTGAGAGGGAGCTCCAACTACAGGCTGTGGAGGGACTTTTGGTTCCTAAGGAGGACGAGCCTCAAACTAATGTGGAGCAGTCACATGCAGAGGTTCTAGGAGTGGAGGCATCCACTCAAGTAGAGTCTTCCAGAGATGGGCAGAAGCACTCAAGACAAGCTGATAGATTGTTGTCAGATGCAAGAGAGAATGTGGGAGAACCATCTTCTCAGCGCAAACAGAGGAGGTCACCTGATAGGTACACTGGATACATGGCCCTTATTGGGGAATTTATTGAGACTGAGCCATCTTCCTTTGAGGAAGCAGTGCAGCACCCGATTTGGGTTGATGCTATGGTGGGGGAGTATGACTCCATAGTTTGGAACAGTTTTTGGGATGTGATTCCAAGACCGGAGAACAAGTCAGTTGTGAGTTCCCATTGGCTTTACAAGGTAAAGCAAGTTGCTGATGGTAGTGTGGAGAAACATAAGGTAAGATTTGTTGCTCGTGGTTTCTCACAGGTCGAGGGGATTGACTATGATGGGACTTTTGTTCCTGTCACAAGGTACTCATCTATCAGATTGATGTTGGCACTATCAGCACAGATGGGTTGGAAGATCCATCAGATGGATGTGAAGACTTCATTCCTCGATGGCAAGATTGAGGAGGAGATGTACATAGAGTAGTCGGAATGTTTTGAGACCTTCAATCGTGAGTTGCTTTTGTGTCGACTCAAGAGAGCTTTGTACGAGCTGTAGTAAGCACCTCGTGCTTGGTACACCAAGATTGACAACTACTTTACCAGGTTGGGCTTCACAAAGAGTGAAACAGATGTGAACCTATACCACATTATGGTGGAAGGTAAGTAGTTGATCATTGTTCTTTATGTTGATGATCACATATTGACAGATGATGATTAGTCGATCATGTCATGCAAGGAGGACCTTGCAAGATAATTTGAGATGAAAGACATGGGTCTCATGCACTACTTCCTTGGCATGGAAGTGTGGCAGAAGGATGGGGAGTTGTTTGTGTCTTAGGGAAATTATGCCAATGAGATACTCAGGAGATTCCACATGGAGAAGTGCAAGCCCATGCAGACTCCCATAGCAGGTAACTGGAGGAAGGAGGATGCTACTTCAGGAGAAGTAGTAGAATCTATTGTGTACAGGAAGCTTGTGGGTTCACTGATGTACTTAGTGAACACACAACCAGATTTATGCTATGTGATGAACTAGCTGAGTCAAGCTATGGTTCAGCCTACCAAGCTATTTTGGAAGGCAGCTAAGAATGTTTTGAGATACCTAAGAGGCACATCTTAGTATGAATTATGGTACAAACAGACAGAGGGAGTGAAGCTACAGGGCTTCATTGATGAATATTGGGCAGTGAGTCCATCAGATAGGAAGAGCACATCAGGAGGAATTTCCAACCTTGGATCAGCTGCAGTTTCTTGGTATAGCATGGAACAGAGGTCAGTTGCACTCAGCTCGGCAGAGGCTGAATACATGGCTGCAAGCCAGGCAGCATGTGAGGCGATCTGGATGCGGAAAATTCTAGTTGGTTGGTTTGATTAGAGGATGGATCCAACTATGATCTATTGTGATAATCAGAGTTGTATCAAACTCTCTAAGAATCCAATATTTCATGACAGGTCCAAGCATATTGACATTCGGTATCATCATCTCAAGGACTGTGTGGCGAGGAGGATCATGTTGTTGCAGTATATTTCGATCGAGGAGCAAGATGCTGACATTTTGACTAAGGCATTGTCAAAGTGTAAATTTGAGTTCAATAGAGATAGGATCGGGGTGGCAGATAATCCCTTTCTAGTTGAGAGGGAGTGTTAAAATGTGGCAACAAGAATATTCCAATTTCAATTTGTCCTTGAATTAAAATTGAGAATTAAAATTTTCATTTAATCTCACCAACTACTTGGAAAATAATTAATTAATTCATCTTGAGTTAATTAGTTGGATAAATTCAAGCTAGAAGTCTTTGTGAAGTCATGCAACATTTATCCCTTAAATTAAGGAGATTATCCCTTAATTAAGGAGATAAGGATGAGTTGTATTTGAGTTGTAATTAGTTAGCTCAGTTAACTAAGTTAAGTCCAGTTAAATTAGTTCCAAACAGTTTGGGGAACTAATTGTGAGTTCAGTCAGTTAATGCATGCATGCATGAAACAAGTGTACTCCAGATAACTGAAGATTCTCTCATAAATAAATCATGCATGCCAATTCAGAAAAAGACCCAGTTGAGATTAAAGATAGGGACAATGTACTATCAATTGGAGGAATTTTCCTATACAGGAAACTCATCCATGCAGAAGGAATAAGGTTCCTTGAGGATTGTGCAGTTTTACAGGGTGTGAGATCAATGTGAGTGATCAGTGTTACACTTGGTAATAGGAGGATCACCCAGAGAAACTGCGCAAGGAAATAGGAGGCTTGGAGGGCTGAGGAAAGGCATATTAGTTGTCTATTCTATCTATGAGCAGCAATGAGGGATTGTACTGAGAGTTGGATAGTTGTGAGAGCTAAAGTTGTGTGTAATCCTTAGATATTTCCACTTGTATGATAATACAAATAGTGGGGTTTTTAGCTGAGGCTTTCCCCAGAGTATTCTTTTGTGTTTCATGTGTATTAATTCTTCTTCTCTACTATATTTGTTCTATTTGATCTTGCTCAAATCGGTTAAGCTTCCGCAAGTTTGATTGTAGAAGTAGATTAAGTATTTTGCTTTAGTATATTGCATTATCAAGTAATCTACAGTGAGAATTTCTACAACTTCTTCCTTGCTTGCATGAGTGGCTGCCATGTATTCTACCTCTGTAGTTGAGCATGCCACTATAGACTGTCTCTTACTCATCCAGCTGATTGCACCTCCAAATAGGTTAAACACATACCCACTTGTAGATCTTCTCTGATCCAGGTCTCCAGCCCAGTCTGCATCAAAAAATCCATGGATGTCCAAAACTCTGTCCAATCCTGGTCCTCATTGTTAGTACAAACCATAATCACTAGTGCCACACAAATACCTGAAAACCTGCTTCATTATTGTCCAATTCTCTTTCCCTGGTTTTGATAGAAACCTGCTCAATACTCCCACTACATCTGCAATGTTGGTCTAGTACAGGCCATTTCATACATCAAGCTACCAATTGCACTTGCATATGGAATACGGGACATGGCCTCTTCCTCTTCTTGTGTCTTGGGACAATATTCAGCAGACAACTTTACACCTATAGGAATAGGAACCTTCACCAGTTTACTATCCTGCATATTAAAACTTTGCAATATTGTCTCGACATACTTCCTCTAGTTTAACCAGAGTTTCCTCTTTGCCCGATCTCATTTAATTTCCATGCCCAAAATATAGTTTATAGCACCAAGATCTTTCATGTCGAATTTGGAGGACAATTAGGTCTTCAAATCCTAGATAATTTCTTTGTCATTGCCAACCAACAACATATCATCCACATACAAGAGTATATAAATAACATGGTCACCAATTAATTTAAAATATACACAGTGATCTACTTTTCTTCTGGTGAAGCCAAGTCCCCGTATAAATGTATCAAATTTCTAATACCACATCCTTGGTGACTATTTTAACCCATACA